>JAJPUD010001206.1:370643-386099 GCA_023553655.1 Myrmecobius fasciatus | reverse complement strand
AGGGAAAGGGACCCACATGTGCAAGAATGTTTGTGGCAGCCCTTTTTGTAGTGGCTAGAAACTGGAAACTGAATGGATGCCCATCAATTGGAGAATGGCTGAATAAATTATGGTATATGAATATTATTGTTCTGTAAGAAACGACCAGCAGGATGATTTCAGAGAGGCCTGGAGAGACTTGCATGAACTAATGCTGAGTGAAATGAGCAGAACCAGGAGATCATTATACACGGCAACAACAGTACTATATGACGATCAATTCTGATGGACATGGCTCTCTTCAACAATGAAATGTTTCAAACCACTTCCAATTGTTCAGTGAAGAAAGCCATATATACCCAGAGAGAGGGATGTGAAATGTGGACCACAACATAACATTTTCATACTCTTGATTGATGTTTACTTACATTGTGTTTCCTTTATCTGATATTTCTTTCTTGTAGATATGATTTTTCTTGCACAACAATGATAAGTGTGGAAATATGTATATATATTCAATTTGTCAAGTATTTTATCATAATTAACATGTAGTGGATATCCTACCATCTAGGGGAGGGGTGGAGAGTAGGGGGGAAAATTTGTAACAGAAAGCTATGTAATGTTGAAGAATTACCCATACATATGTGTTGGAAATAAAAAAATTTTAAATTAAAAATTTTTTTAAAAGTGAAAAAAAAAACAAAAACAAAACAAAAAAAGATTATCTGTCCCACCAACTCTCCATACATACTTTCCTCTCCCTTTTGTATCTGTGTCATCAGAAGAGATTTATCTAAATCAATCCACAAACATTTGTGTCTTCAATGTTCCAAGCATCATACTAGATGTTGAGGATACAAATAATAAAGCAATCCCTAATTGCAACTTAAATGAAAACTTCTCTTCCCTGGCCTCCATTCACTTTCATTCCAGTTTTTGATAAAGAGGTAGCCCTTCCACTTATTTTAAGGAGTCATATTAGACTCCTTTGCAGTCCTCATCTAGTTGTCTTTATTCTAAGTCTATGAGATCTCTTCATATTCTGTCCTCTCCTTCACATAAACATCACCATAATTCAAGCCCTCATCACCTTTTTGCTTAATTATTGCAAAATCCTCCTAATTGCTATTCTTTCCAGTCTACCTCATCAGTGCTTCTATACAGAACTGCTTAACACAGGATTTCCCATATCAATCCCTACTCAAAATGGTTTAGTTTCTCCTGGTGCCTTTAGGATAAAATATAAATTCATCGGGGCACTTAAAAGTTACTTTTCCATCTCCTCATCTCCCAAATCTGGCTCTCATTTTCCTTTCTAGTCTTGTTCCATATCACTATTCTCATTCACTGGCTCTATTTTACTCTTAACTAGAAGCCCATAAACAAATGAAGTCTTTCATTAGAAGTATTGAAGAATAATTGAAGGAATAAATTTTAAGAAATTTATATTAAAATTAAATTGGATATTAATTGCTAAGATAATTCTGGAGAATCCAGTTTTTTTTTCCATCATAATACCGATTAAGACATTTTTGGACACTTAAAAATTTTGCAAAGTGCTTCATATAGACTACCTTATTCAAGCTCACTAATAGTAAAATATTCGTATTATCTTGTATTTATAGATAAGAAAACTAGATTTCCTTAAGTGACTTGTCCATGCAAAATCTGAAATCAGGTTTCTCTTGCCTCCAAGGTAAACACTGCAGCTACTACACAAAAAGAGGTGACAATTTTAAAAAATAATGTTATTTGAACCCAGTTTCTCTAACTACAAATCCAATCTTTGATTAATCTAAATTTTTTTTCCCTCTCTCAACGTCTAACAGAGTGGACACTTAAATATTATGTGCTGTTTTTAATCGACTCTTTTGGGACACTGACTCACAGGACACAACACCAGAGCTGACCTTATAGATATTGGACAACAAACTGCCTCATTTTATGTTGAAGAAATGGAGGCCAAGAGAAAGAAATTAACTTCTCTTAAGTTCACAAAAGTATCTGGAGGATATCAAATGAAACTTTCCTTTGTTTTGTAAAAAAGAATCCAAACTGTTTGACAAGCATAACAGTGAATTCAGCTATATAAATTCTATTCTTACTAGTACCTCTTAATAAGCCCAAAGTTTTCATCAACTAAAAGATTAAAAAGACTCATCTGACTGCTTGACTTATAGGTCTTCAAGATGCAATATGGATTTTTTTTTTACTTAGGGAGCATAAATTCATCCAAATGAAAAAGTTTTACCATCTAGACATTAAGTTCAAAGCTCAGGCTCCTAATTTTAAGTATTGCAGAGTAGATTTTTAATGTTTGTGAAAGTATAACTTACTAATGAATATATCTTCAGATTCTGAGTATATTATCTTGAAAGAAATTAGTTCCTTATTTACAAAAAGCTTTACAAAAAGTTCTAATGCTTTTTACAACAAATATGATGGACTTCGGGTAACAGAACTAAATTACTAAATATTTAAATAAACTGGTTTCTCCAGTTTCCACTGAGGAAGGGAGGTTAAATAGAAAAAGATGCCATTTTTCCAAACCAGAAGAGCTGAAGAGGCTGTACCAATCCATCAGTTTCAAACATCATGTAAGCAGATCTAGGGACTTTCAGAAGCTACCCAGACAAAACATTGCCAAAAGCCATTAACATAACAGCTTTCTTCTGTTTCTCCACTGCGAAAGAAAAGAAATATGATGGTGATGTGGCATATGCTTGGCTGTATCCCTGATCACAAGAGTCACCAAAGCCTGGCTTAGGCACAATTCCAAGAGTGCTGCACTTTATCATCTTTCCAGTTCCTGGTCATCATTTATTTGTATTATAAGCTCCACCTATTGAATAAATACATTTTGTCAGCATTTTGCAATTCTCCAAAGGATAGCACTAATATTTTTGTTGGACTTTTTTTCAAAAATATATCTATATTTCAAAGCAACAGTTTTACAGAACAAGATATAAGAGTATATCAGTAATAAATGTTTATTGAAACAACTTTTTATGGATAGGGCATTATTGTAGACACTGAGGGTAGATATAAAGACAAATAGGAAAAAAGATCTGTATTTTCAGAGAATTTCTATTCTACTAAGAGTGAGGAGGTGGTACAATGGATAGACAAAATACTGGGCCCAACTCAGGAAATCTTGCTTCAGACACTTACTAGCTCTGTGTGTCCCTGGGCATACCTTGTTTACCTCAGTTTTCGCATCTGTAAAATGAGCTGGAGAAGGATATGGCAAACCACTCCAGTATCTTGGCCACAAAAACTCCAAGAGGGGTCATGAAGACTTAGTTATGACTGAAA
The DNA here is from genome assembly GCA_023553655.1 of Myrmecobius fasciatus. Lineage (NCBI taxonomy): Eukaryota > Metazoa > Chordata > Mammalia > Dasyuromorphia > Myrmecobiidae > Myrmecobius > Myrmecobius fasciatus. Next base: position 382,805 of record JAJPUD010001206.1, on the reverse strand, counting down.
CAAAGGGTTCTTAATCCGGAGTCTTGTGAACTATTTGGAAAATGCATTGATTATATTAAAATATTATTTTGATATGTTATTTCATCTCCTTGCAATATGGTTTCTGATCTCATGGTAAAACTAAACTTGTCTCTCTAAAGTTAATTATGTTCCCTTAATTGCCAAATCTGATGGCCTTTTCTCATTCCTCATTTTGACTGGCTTCTCTGCAGCCTGACACCAATGATCCCCTTTTCCTACTAGATGCTCAGTTGAGTTTTCTTGACATTGTTCTCTTGTTTTTATCTACTGGATCTTTTCAGTCTCCTTTGTTGAGTCGTTATTCATATCATAACCCTTAACTTCAAGTATGCCTTAAGTTTTTACTGGGCTCTCTCTTCTCTCTGTTGTTTGTCCTTTGTTTTCAGAGACTCAATGCCATCAGATGATTGATGTCTTGACTTGTAAATGAATTGGAATAAGTGAGGCAGAACTGCACAAAGTTGCTGGCTTTGCTCTTTCTTCCTGAGTACAGTGGCAAGACAAAAGTTGAGACAACTGGCAATGGCCTGGATGTCCCCTCTTACGGGTTTGTTATCATCTGTGTGCAGACAGTTGAGATTGCTATATCCTATTCTGAACTCCAGTCCACATTATCTACCATTGCCTAGTAGACATTCTGAACTAGAGTCCCAAGGGAATCTCAAACTTGACATTATAAATCAGAGCTCACTACCTCCCCTTCAATGGTATCTGAGGTGTTCCGATGGGCCCAAGACCTCTGGGCTGAGAGCCTGTCAACCCTTTCCAGGGTTGCTCATTTACCTCTGGTGCTACCTGTGGCTCCAAGATGCTGTGGCACGTGCAGTAAAACTGCTTAGGCTGCGGGCAGCCCAAAGGTCTCAAACTCTTTTGATAAGCTGAGGTGGCGGTGTCTATTCCAAGCATGTGGAGAATTCCCCTGGCAGAATGAACAGATGAGAACAAGCTGTTCCAAGGTCTGTGAAAGCAGCTGAAGCAGGTTCTGTGAAGCTAAATGTTTCTAACGTTTGGTTAGATGTCAAAAGGGCCAGCTGCGTTCCACGCCATGCCCAGGAGTCTTGAATTATCTTACCACCCAACTTGGATGACTCAGGAAGAAAGAGCAAGGCTGATGGCTGCACAACTCTGCCTCCAAGTCAAGAGATTACCCTTGATGTCAGTACCAATGGCAACTCTCTCCCCGAATATCACTCTCCTTTCCCACACATAAACAAAGTAAATCCAACTTGCTTTTCTTCTGAACTTCCTTCCCTATTTCTAAGCTTCACCATGTTGACACCGTGCTCAACACCTCATCTCCTACATTCCACATACTGAGGTGTTAAGCCTTCTCAATTCCACCCCCCCAATCTCCTAAATCCATCCCCCTTCTTCTCTATCTCAACATAGCCACCAGGCTAATTCAGGTCTTTATCAGTGTTCAACTGGACTATTTGGATAATGTTCTATTACATTCTTTACAATTTACAACTTTACAGAATTCTTTACAATGCATCCTCCACACAGCTGTGATTTTCAAACACATCTGATCATTTCATGAAGCACCTCAAACTCCACATTCCTCCCCAATACATTTATAATACAACTCCTTTATTTGGTATCTGAAGCATTTCATCACCAGGTTTTAAACTACCTTTTCAGAATATATTTTAGTCTCTTATAAACTCTTCATTCCTACCAACCTGGCCTCTTTTCTATTTCCTCCCTCTCCTCCACCTCTAAGAAACCTTTGTTTCTTTTAAAGCTCTAAACTTTGTATATGAGCCTTTTCCTCAATCCCCAAACTAGATGCTACCACCCTCCCCAAATACTTTGCACTTATTTGGTGGATAGGACTTATGTATGTGTACTTCCCTCTCCCCCCTGCCCCCCCCATGGAATAGAAGCTACCTGAGGGCAAAATATTTTGTCTCCCTGCAGCCTAGTAGAGGTACCTGGAAAATAGTAGATGCTTACTAAATACTGATTGATTGTTGATGATCTATTAATCAATAAACATTTATTAAGCAATTACTACATCTCAAGCATAGTGGTAAGCACTGGGGATCCAAAGAATGACAAAAGACAGTCCTGGTCTTCAAGGAGCATACACTCTAAAGGGAAAGACAATATGCAAATATATACAAAGCAAGCAATCCATATACAGGATAAATAGGAAATAATTAAAAGGGGGAAAGCATAGCAATTAACAGGTGTCAGAGATAGCTTCCTGTAGAAGATAGGATTGCAAATGAGACTTAAAGAAAACGGAGGAGGTCAGTAGTGGAAGGAACCTTTAAGGCAGAATATGCAATACCCTTTGTTTCAGCAGCATCCTTCCTGGGTTTGAATCCCAAAGAAACCATAAAAGAGGGAAAAGAAATCACAAGTACAAAAATGTTTTTAGCAGATCTCTTTGTGATGGCAAGGAATTAGAAGTTTAGTGGTTACCCATCAAACTAGGGGAATGGCTATATATATTTATAAAGTTATCGAATATGAATGTAATGGAATATTATTGCTCTGTAAGAATTGATGATTAGGCTGATTTCAGAAAGGTCTGAAAAGACTTCCATGAACTGATGCTGAGTGAAGTGAGCAGAATTGGATCATCATTGTACACCGCAACAGCAAGACTGTGTGATAATCAAGCAGGAAAGATTTAGTTCTCAATTTGGAGCTATGCTCAAAAAGTTATCAAACTGTGCATACCCTTTGACCCAGCAGCATTTCTATTGGGCTTATATCCCAAAGAAATCATAAAGGAAGGAAAAGGCCCCACATGTGCAAGAATGTTTGTGGCAGCCCTTTTTGTAGTGGCTAGAAACTGGAAATTGAATAGATGACCCTCAATTGGAGAATGGCTGAATAAATTATGGTATATGAATATTATGGAATATTATTGTTCTGTAAGAAATGACCAGCAAGATGATTTCAGAGAGACCTGGAGAGACTTACATGAACTGATGCTGAGTGAAATGAGCAGAACCAGGAGATCATTATACACGGCAACAACAGTACTATATGACGATCAATTCTGATGGACATAGCTCTCTTCAACAATGAAATGTTTCAAACCACCTCCAATTGTTCACTGAAGAAAGCCATATACACCCAGAGAGAGGGATGTGAAATGTGGACCACAGCATAACATTCTCATACTCCTTGATTGATGTTTGCTTACATTGTGTTTCCTTTATCTGATATATCGTTTGTGTAGACAAGATTTTTCTTGCACAACAATGACAAGTTTGGAAATATGTATACATATATTCGATTTGCCAATATTTTAACATAATTAACATGTAGTGGATATCCTGCCATCTAGGGGAGGGGCGGGGAGTTGGGGGAAAAATTTGTAATGGAAAGCTATGTAAGGGTTATTGTTGAAGAATTACCCACACATATGTTATGTAAATTAAAAAAAAGATTTAGTTCTCAGCAATACTATGATCCAAGACAATTACAATAGACTTGGGATGGAAAATGCCATCCATATCTAGAGAAAAAGCTATGGAGATTGCAGATTGAAGCACGTCATTTTTACCTTTTTTGTTTGTTTTCTTTCTCAAGATTTTTTTCCCCTTCTTTTCTGATCTTTCTTTCACAACATGAATGATATGGAAATATATTTAAAATGATTGTACATATACAACCTTTATCATATCTTGAGAAAGGAGAAAAGGAAGAGAAAGGGAAAAAATTTAGAATTCAAAATCTTCCAAAAATGAATGATGAAAATTACCTTTACATGTAATTGGGAAAAAAAAATACTATAAAGTGAAAAAAAAAAGGTGAGAAAATAAAAAGAAGAATAGTTTGTAGGAATGCAGTCAAGATTTTAAGGAGAAATAGTCATGTTTAGGCAGCCAAGAAGAAATCAATGCATTAAAGACTGAAGATTGATGATCAGAGACAAAGAGATGATCAAGGAGACAAACTCTGAAGGTACAGAAGGAGATAGTTTCTGCAGTATCTTTTCTGGGCCCGGGTCCTTTGATATAAAATAGTCATCTACTCCTTAAACTAGAACAGAGGAGAGAATATGGGGGGAGGGGGAGAGAAATGAAATGTTACAGTGAGAGCAAGGATGATTTAAGAGTGCTGAAGTACTGAATAGACAAGAAGCAGCTCATTTCAGATACTTAAAACTTTATTAGCAGAGTAGATGAAATGCTCTGATAAGAAGGAAGAATATAGTTTAGCAAGCTGACAGGAAATTTTGTATACTCCTAGTATAGAGGGACAGATCACAAGCCTAAGGATGTGGCTGGGCACTATTCTAGGTGCTGGAGATGTAAAAACAATAACTTGAATAATCTTTATATTCCTGGATCTTCAACAGAGAACAGAACATTAATCAAAAGACAAATAAAGGGAATGCAGGGCCTAACCAATTTGCATGAGGCCTAATTGGTATCACAGAATGATTTCCTACAACAGAATCCTTTCTAAGTAGAAACAAAAAAGCTTGGTGACAGGGGTAATGCAGGGCTGGTGTTTGGCAAGCCAAGCACAGTCAGGACAAGGGAGCCAGGGGTGAGGATGGCATGAACCTGAGTGGCCCATTGCTGACTTGCTCAAAAATGCAAGGCCATGAGAAAACAAAGTGACTACAGGTCATGGTGGAGAGCCACGAGTAGTAGGAATGAGGCAAAGAGAGATGGAAGAATCAGTATTTCTAACAATGAACAATTTCTTTTTTTAATTACAGTTTTTTATCATATATATATACATATATATATAAAATTTTCAACATTCACTCTAACAAAACATTGTGTTCAAATTTTTTTCCCCTTTCTTTCTTCCAACCCTCCTCTAGATGGCAAGTGATCCAATCTATGTTAAACACGTGTGATTCAATATACATTAAACATGTGCAGTTCTTCTATACATATTTCCACAATTACCATGCTGCACAAGAAAAATCAGATGAAAAAGGAAAAATGGGAAAGAAAACAAAATGCAAGCAAACAATAAGAGTGAAAGTACTATGTTGTGGTCCACATTCAGTTCCTACAATCCTCTCTCTGGGTGCAGATGGTTTTCTTTATCTCAAGAACATAGGAACTAGCATGAATCATCTAACAATAAGCAATTTCAAAGCCCAAGATCAAAGGAGTTTACATTGTGCATGATGATGACTTGCAAAGACTAACCATAGGAGGTGAAGTTGAACTGGAAAAAGTGTTTGAGGAGACATGTAGAAGTAGATACATTGGTCAGTGAGGAAGAAAGAGGGCAAGAGTTGAAGGAGGAAAGAAGCCTGGGAAACACATGCTGAATTCCTGGAGAAAGGAGGGAGCATGATCAGAAAGATGGTAAATAACTGAGTACCCAAAAGGGCAAGGAAGACAGGGACTACAGGATGAGCAGAGGCAAAGTTTTAGGGGAAAAGGGTTTTTTTTGGTTTTGTTTGTTTTGGGTTTTGTTTTGTTTTGTTTTAGCAGACTGACTCATAAAAAGAGGAACAATTACTGATTCCAGTTGGATTAAAATTAAGGCAGTAATTGATACGAGTTAAATATATATTGTCAATGAATATTTGGTATTCCCCTTTTAAAAACAGATTTTTGATTGAATAGATCCCCTATTTTAATAGATTACTATCAAAAGGTAAAATGAGAATTTGTTTTATCTTTTCCATCTTCAGTTCAGCTCCTAAGAGTTTATTTAAAATTTTGATATGCAATTTAAAGGAAGACAATATACCGAGAAAAGACAAATGTTTCACTTAAACTAAATCAGCGAGAAAAAGATGTCTTTAACCAAAAATGTTGTTACAGGTCTTTAGAAAACACTCCTAAAACAGGGGAGCCAGGTGACACAGTGGATAGAACACTGGCCCTGGAACAGAACTTGAGTTCAAATGCAGCTTCAGATACTTGACACCCTTACTAGCTAGCTGTGTGACTGGGAAAGTCACTTAATCCTGATTGCCTCATGACCCCTCCCTTCCCACCCCCCCAATAATCCAAACTGGTAAAATGTTTTCATCCTGCTGATTGTTTCTTATAGAATAATATTCCATGACATTCATATACCATAATTTATTCAGCCATTCTCCAATTGATGGGCATCCATTCAGTTTCCACTTCTAGCCACTACAAAAAGGGCTGCCACAAACATTCTTGCACATGTGGGGCCCTTTCCTTCCTTTATGATTTCTTTGGGATATAAGCCCAATAGAAATGCTGCTGGGTCAAAGTATATGCACAGTTTGATAACTCTTTGAGCATAGTACCAGATTGCTCTCCAGAATGGTTGGATCGTTCACAGTTCCCCAACAATGCATCAGTGTTCCAGCCTTCCCACATCCCCTCCAACATTTGTCATTATCTTTTCCTGTCATCTCAGACAATCTGAAGGGTATATAGTGGTACCTCAGAGTTGTCTTAATTTGCATTTCTCTGATCAATAATGAGTTAGAGCATTTTTTCATACTGCATGGAAATTTTAAATGGTTATGAAATAATGATATGATTAATAAGAACATACAACAAATATTTCCCCACTCTCAAAATGGTTGAGGGACAACAGGAAAAGAATACATGTGCAGTCAAACAATGTCTTTCTGTCATTTTTGCTTAATCATTTTTCTTTGTTTAAAGTTGAGAGTTCAACATTTTGGGAGGAGGGGGATAGATTGGGAAATGACAAGTGTAAAAAGTCTAAAAACTTAAAAAATTAGTATAAGTAATAATACCAAGGCTCAATAAAAATTAAGTATTGAGGGAGATACAGAATAGTATTCTTTTAGATGAACAAGGGAAAATTATGCTCTTTAAACTCTTATAGTTATTTCCTCTTGGGATATAATTATCATTTGTCATATCTTCTTTATCTTCTAAGTGTGTTTTATTGTCTGGATAACATATTCTCATTTTGCCAACTATTAAATATGTTTAGGAATATTTGGAGTTGAATGGCAGATACTGTAGAAAATAACTGACATAATAACATGTAATATTGGAAATATTTTGTGCCTAAGCCTTCAAACTACAGATGGGTGACCTTGTTGCTGATCCCAGACAGAATCCTAGAACACAAGCTTCCCGAAGCCAGTGATACTTATATTTTCATCTTTATATTCTGACTGCCTAACACTGTATCTGGCACACAGCAGACACTTAAAAGAATATTGGCTCATTCTGGAGAGCAATTTGGAACTATGTCCAAAAAGTTATCAAACTGTGCATACTCTTTGACCCACCAGTGTTTCTATTGGGCTTATATCCCAAAGAGATCTTAAAGGAAGGAAAGGGACCCACATGTGTAAGAATGTTTGTGGCAGCCCTTTTTGTAGTGGCAAGAAAATGGAAACTGAATGGATGCCCATCAATTGGAGAATGGCTGAATAAATTATGGTATATGAATGTCATGGAATATTATTGTTCCGTAAGAAATGACCAACAGGATGATTTCAGAGAGGCCTGGAGAGACTTGCATGAACTGATGCTGAGTGAAATGAACAGAACCAGGAGATCAATATACACAGCAACAACAAGACTATGACGATCAATTCTGATGGATGTGGCTCTCTTCAACAATGAAATGTTTCAAACCAATTGCAATTGTTCAGTGATGAAGAAAGTCATATACACCCAGAGAGAGGGATATGAATACGGACCACAAACATTTTCATGCTCTCTATTGATGTTTGCTTGCATTGTGTTTCCTTTCTCAGATTTTTTTTGTAGATATGATTTTTCTTGCACAGCAAGATAAGTGTGGAAATATGTATACATATATTTGACTTGTCAAGTATGTTAACATAATTAACATGTAGTGGACTTTCTGCCATCTAGGAGAGGGATGGGGACTAGGGGGGAAAAATTTGTAATAGAAAGCTTTGTAAGGGTCAATGTTGAAGAATTACCCATACATATGTTTTGCAAATAAAAAGCTTTAATAAAAAAAATAACAAATAGAGCTGTAAAAAAAAAAAGAATTGCACATGTTTAACTTATATTAGATTTCCTGCTGTCTAAGGGAGGGGGGTGAGGGAAAGGGAGGGAGAAAAATTAAAACACAAGGTTTTGCAGGGGTGAATGTTGAAGTCTATCTTTGCATTTGTTTTGAAAATAAAAAGTTATCAAATATTTAAAAAAAAAGAATATTGGTTCAACTGAACTAAAGCATGAGAAACAAACATGGACTGATGTCAGGGCAGTGTCATGGCCTTTTCTGAAATTCAAACTAGTAGAACAATATTAAAGATAGTTTCCCTAGACTTCAGCAACATGCATGAAAAAGCCGCTATTTTAAGATTCCCTCTGTCAACTAGGTAGAGAAATGACAATACAGTAGATTTATCACTACCAGTAGACATGGCATCCTCACAATCTAATGGGGAAGACAACACACAAAGAAAGCTGAAAAGGGAAGGGGGATATAGAGGGTGCCTGATGCTAGTGGAGAAGCCAAGTGGTACAGCTGAAAGGTAATGATGAGGTTTCGGGATTAATGGATTCATGGAACAGAGGGAAGTTTCTAGTCTTGGCAGTGATCAATAGTTGTATGAGGCTGATTTATTAACTGAAGCTAGAAAAGGCAGCTAATATTCTGAATGACAGAACTAAAATCCAAAAGGATCTCAAGAGATTGATCTAGCTAATAATTTAAAAAGAAGTTTTAGCTAACTGATGGCTCAGGATTTAACAGGGATCTGCCTACCAAAAGATCCAAGGAAACCTTAAACTACCTTTAATAGAAGCATAATGCCCAGAACAAGGAAGGTAAGAATAGTGTTTTCTGCACTAGTCAAATCACATTTGGAATAATCTAATTAGACCTGAGATGTCACCTTTTAAGAGGCCTGCTGCCAAACTGAAGCGAGTCCAATCAGTCAATATAAATTAAGTGGCTTACTATGTGTCCAGCACGTGCTAAATACTAGGAATATATTTTAAAAGGGCAAAAATTCCAGATAAATTGAAAATAATCAACAGAGGAGAGCAATGGGGATGGAAATCTGGAAATCATTTATCATATGAGGAACAGCTAAAGAAAATGAGGATATTAGCTTGGGGGAAAAAGCAGACTTGGGGGATAAATACAATAGCATTCAAGTATTTCATATAGAAGATATATTTACTCCTGTATGGTGACAGGGAGAGAATTAAAATTGAAATATGGAAATCACAAGTTACTTTTGCAGCTAAATATGTTCTTATAAGAGTTATTTAAAAATGGAATGAGTTATCCATCACTGGAAATAAACAAACTGAAAGTGAATAACTGTTGGAGGTAGTAAATTCTTTAACAATTCTATTTTACAAGTAGTTTCCATTGAAATCTTATGAATTTTATATTTTATGCCCTTATGGAATTCTGATAAGGAATCTCTGACACACAAAAAAGTTAAGAATCTCTACAGTAATCTCCAAGATAATGAGTACAGCCTCAGTCAGAAGAAGTTTAGGGAGGAGACAGCCTATTCCTCAAGGGGACAGTTTGAAGGGTTAAGGAAGCTTCCAGCTATCAAGCCTAAAATATTCTCTACAACTTCTCCCCCCAAGGCCAGACAGAGCTTATCAGATAATAGAAGATAGTACCTCCCCCTCCTCCCAATTTCCTACTTTCCAGGGTAAGCAAACCCAATTCCTTCAAACAATTTTCTACAACAGGAACTCTCCAAGTTATCCCAGTCCTTAAAACAGAAACATCCAGAACAGCACAAAAGGCCCCAGGCAAGATCCTGTGAAGGAAGGGCCTTGCCTTGATTTCTGGAAGCTATGCTTTTGAGGAGATAAGGTTGCGGCACCATGCAGCTGATCCCACTAAACTGTCTAAAACATCTAGATTGTTTTGAGAGAAACAACTGTTCAATCATCCTTCTTCCACCTTGTGGAGGTTGATTTTGTGAATATGTGCAAATTTAATCCTTATTGCATATCATCCTATTGGATTCAGTCCAAGGGCTCTAGTCTATCCATCCATTTGGGTCCTGCCTTGTGACCTAGGATGAAGTCTATCACTAAAGCTCAGTGAGCAAGACCACTATTCCTTTAGCCAAGACACAAATAAGTTAAGCAGCAAATGGCCAACTTTACAAGGTGCTCCCCTGGAGACCCGGCCTCCCCACACAACATTTTACAAGCCCTGGATAGGCCACTAATCCATCAGAGAAAGGCTCAGATACTTGTCCCAAGTGGCAGGGGAGGGGCAAGGGAGAACACTGAACCCAGACTCCAAGTCTCCTACTCCTTTCACTTCATTCCCCATTCTTCTCCACAGCCTAGCACCAAGGCCCAGGCATAATAAAGAAACATTTCTACTAAGGACTAATTCTGTATCAAGCACTGTGCTAAATATCAGGAATGAGAAGAAAAAACCTTACATTCTAATGTGGGGTGGGACAGTGGAGAGGTGCTATAAAAGGGGCAGTTGGGAAGCCTGGAGTTCGGAAACACCTTCCTGAATTCAGATCCAGCCTCAGATACTTAGTCTTTTTTTTGCCACAGTTTCCCCATCTGTCAAATGAGATGAAGAAGGAAATGCTTCAGTAGTGTCTTTGCCAAGAAAACCCCAAATGGAGTCATGAAGAGTTGGATTCGACTGAACAATCATAACAAAAGGTCTGCAATGCACTTTATAGATTAACTCATTTGATCTTCACAACAATCCTATGAGGCAAGTGCTCATGTTGTTTTTATTGTACAGATAAGGAAGCCGAGGCTGAAAGCAATTGCTTGCTTTACTGTAGATTACACAACTGGTGAGTATAAACCAGAACCTGTAAGATGAATAACTACAGAGCAAATGGAAGTTCAGATGGATGGGATAGCTAGGGGGAGAAGGAAAATCCTTGAGGAGGGAAGACTGGAGCTGTCTTGAAGGAAGGCAAGGACTCTTAGGAAAAGGAGGCTGGGAGGGAAAGCATTTGAGGAATGAGAAGCAGTCAATGCAAAGGCATAAGATGTTGTGGGCATGTTCAAGGCCACTTTGTTTCCTACTCCCCAAGCTTTTTTCCCCACAGACTCTTTTATCACCTTGTAGCACACCCCCCCATCTTCTCCACTTCTAATCTGGTGACCTATTACCAATTCAACTCTGCCACTGTTTCCACTTACAGTGCCCCCTAAATTTCTCCAGACCTCCCCACTCCACATGTGTGGTCCCTCCCATTATAATGTAAACTACTTGAGGGTAGGGGGACTGGCTTTGGTTCTCCATCCTCAAGCTTGGCAAATAATAATCTCTTAATAAATGCTTTTCCATTCATTCCCTGACCAATGGATGCTACTCTTCACTTTGGGGAGACCTTTTTTCTGGCTCTTCTACAAGTAAGAGGTCTGCTTCTCAGACTCCAGTGATAGACCATGTTGCTGCAGCCTCTGAAGCTGGTCTGCCCTGAGCCTTTGACCTTTTCTACCTTCTCCATGATATCATCAGTTCCCTTTCGTTTATATCTTTATCCAGCCTTGATCTTTCTTGGGAAGCCCAGTCCCCATCATATCTCCACATGGCTTTGTCCTAGGTACCATGTTAAACTCAACATGTCCAAAACTGAACTCATTTCCTTCCAAACAGGCAGTTCCTGAGGGCACCATAATTCTCCCAATTACCCAGGTTCCAAACCTTGAGCATAGATTTGATGCTTCTTTCTCCATGACCCACCATTACAGACTGATTCTGCCACTACATTTCTTAGCTCTTCTCTCCACTTACACATCTATAATGGTACAATCTATCTTCCACACAGATGTGAAAATACACTTCCTAAGGCACAGGTCTGACTGGGTCACCTTTTCCTCAAAAATCTTTAGGGAAGGAATAAATAGAGAGATAGCACCTGAGCTGAACTATGAAGGAACATAAAAACAGGAAAGATAGAGAGTCAATCATGCTAAACTAATTTTATTTACATTTTGAACAAGATCACACAACTAGTGGATCATGTGAAGGCTGTAAATATAGTTTTCCAGGTGCTCCAAATCACTATTGATCAGAGAAATGCAAATCAAGACAACCCTGAGGTATCACTTCACACCTGTCAGATTGGCTAAAATGACAGGAAAAGTTAATGATGAATGTTGGAGGGGATGTGGGAGGGCTGGGACACTGATGCATTGTTGGTGGAGCTGTGAACGGATACAGCCATTCTGGAGAACAATTTGGAGCTATGCTCAAAAAGTTATCAAACTGTGCATACCCTTT
>JAJPUD010001206.1:353407-370243 GCA_023553655.1 Myrmecobius fasciatus | reverse complement strand
TATATGAATATTATGGAATATTATTGTTCTGTAAGAAACGACCAGCAAGATGATTTCAGAGAGGCCTGGAGAGACTTACATGAACTGATGCTGAGTGAAATGAGCAGAACCAGGAGATGATTATACACGGCAACAACAGTACTATATGATGATCAATTCTGATGGACATGGCTCTCTTCAACAATGAAATGTTTCAAACCACCTCCAATTGTTCACTGAAGAAAGCCATATACACCCAGAGAGAGGGATGTGAAATGTGGACCACAACATAACATTCTCATACTCCTTAATTGATGTTTGCTTACATTGTGTTTCCTTTATCTGATATATCGTTTGTGTAGACAAGATTTTTCTTGCACAACAATGATAAGTTTGGAAATATGTATACATATATTCGATTTGCCAATATTTTAACATAATTAACATGTAGTGGATATCCTGCCATCTAGGGGAGGGGTGGGGAGTTGGGGGGAAAAATTTGTAACGGAAAGCTATGTGAGGGTTATTGTTGAAGAATTACCCACACATATGTTATGCAAATAAAATTTGAAAAAAATATAGTTTTCCTAGATCTAAGCAATTTGAGCAAGTACTTTCTGCCTTTGAGATTATTCTTTAAGATGGAATGGTACAGACAAGGCTTTGTACAAACAAGTAGGAAGATTAGAAATTGTTAAATAACTCAATCTAAAGAGTAATAATTACTGGTTTGATTCAATGTGGAATGATGTCTCTAATAGAATATCTCAGGGATTTTTCTATTTAATATTTATGTCAATGACCTGGATAAGACAGATGGGATGCTTATAAGGACACTAGATGATAGGATTCAAAAAGAACAAAATAAACAGCTAAATAAAATGTAATTCAACATAGTTTCATTTAAAATCTTATTCTTGGGGCAGCTAAATGGCATAGTAGATAGATCCCCCTGATTCCAGGGCTGATGCTCTGAGTTCAAATCCAGCATTTAGCACTTACTTAAACCCAACTTCCCCACTAAACAAACAAAAAACTGTCTTATTCTTGTATTTAAAAAATCAACTTTGCAAGCAAAACAAAAAGAATATCATACATAATAACAGCAAGATGATGTGATGATCAAAAAAATCTGGAACTAAAAATATTACAAAAATGAATATTGAAAATTCAGACTATTCACTAGAAGGTTAGATAGTAATACCAAAACTTAAATATTTTGTCCATATTACAAGAAAACAGGACTCTTTGGAAAACATAGTAATGTTGGGGGATATCAAAGGCAAAAGAAAAAGAGGAAGGCAAAAGATGAAGTAGATGATGTCATGGGAACAATAAACATGGACTACGATAGACTTTGAGTTATAGTGGAGGATAGAAGGTCCTGATAAACTGTTGTCCATGAGGTCACAAAGAATCCGACATGACGAATAACATCAAAATTGAACGAAGTATCCCAGGGTCATTCTACTAGGGTAAAAGTACAAGAATGTTATTACCAAGCTGTGCCTCTTCCTTTGTGTACTTTTGAAGCTGATTTCTCCTTCCCCCCCCAAGAAATTGCCTTCTCTCAATAGTATTCTATTTTTTCAATTATCTGCAAAGATAATTTCATCATTCACTTTTGTAAGATTTTGAGTTCCAGATTTTTCCCCCTTCCCAAGATAGCAAAAAGAAAATCTGATGCAGGTTATACACACACACACACACACACACACACACACACACACACACACACATAAATATATATATATACATAAATATATATATATATATTTAAAATGTTTCCACATTTGCTATGCTGTAAAAGAAAGATCAGAACAAAAGGGAAAAAACCAAAGAAAAAACAACTAACCAAATTACTCTTTGTGTCCTCTTTCTAATCCTTCAAAAAAAGGCTTCCCTAGCATAATTCTCAAGCATCCTTCAGCTTTCCTGATAGTCCATCTTTCACAGCCATTCATTGCTATTGGAAAAACTACAGTTTTCTATATAAGATCTTTGGTGGCAAAGTGATAGCTCCACTTTTTAGATTGCTCAGATTTGCCATAGCTTTCCTTCCAAGGAGTGTCTTTTAATTTCTTGGCTGTAGTCATTACCTGCAATGATCTCTGAGCCCAAGAACATAAAATCTGACACTGCTTTCTTTTCTTCTCTATTTGTCAGGAAGTGACAGGATCAGTTGTTAAGATCTTAGCTTTTTTGGCTTTTTTTTTTTAAAATGTTAAGCTTCCAGGCAATTTTTTCACTCTCCTCTTCTACCCACTTTAAGAGACTTCTTAATTCTTCCTAACTTTCTGCCACCAGAGTGGTATCATCTGAGATTGTTGAAATTTCTTTTGACAACTTTAATTCCAGCTTCTGATTTGTAGTTAGGCATTTTCCATGAGGTACTCTGCATATCAGTTAAAGTGACAACATACAGCCTTGTCTTATACCTTTTCCAAACTTAAACCAATCACTTTCCATGTTGAGCTCTATTGCTTCTTGGTCCACATACAGCTCCTTAGGAGACAAGAAAGACACAACACTCCATTTCGAGGATTTGCCACCTTTTGTGGTGACACAGTCAAGAGCTTTAGTATAGTCAATGAAGCAGAAGTAGATGTTTTTCTGGAATTCCCTTGATTTCTTCATAATCCAGTGAATACTTGTAATATAGTCTCTAGTTTTTCTACCTCTTCAAGAACTAGCCTGCTCTTCTATTAATTCTTGGTTCACATATTGCAAGCTAGTATTGCAGAATGTTAAGCATGACCTTGCTGGAATGTGAAATAAATTTAATTGTTCAGTAAACTGATCTCCAATTCAGTAGCCACTGTTGAGTTTTTTAAAATTTTATTTATTTTATTCACTTTTGTGTTTTTTTCCAATTTTCGGGTATTATTGAATGCATTCAGTTTTAGGAGTCATAATTTAGGAAAAGTGTTAATGAGCAAGAGCATCAAGAGGAAGGCAACCAGTATAATTAAGCACCTCAAATTCAGGCCATATAAGATTCTTCAGGAAAGTTGGGGGTTGGGGAAAGAAGGGGGGAGGTAACTGCAGAAAAGAAATGTTTAGTCTAGATATAATTTTAGGACCTGTTGTATAAAAGAAATTTGTTGTTCCTAGAGGGCAGGTAGGAGTCGCCAATAAATACATTTATGTTTAATGTAAACAATTCTTAACAATGAGAACTTTCCAAAAGTAGAAGGGGCTGTCTGGTACTCCTCCTCACTGGAGGTCTTCAAGAAAAGTGTGGATGACTACAAGTTAGGTATCATGTAGAGGTAGGTTCTTGTTTAAGTAGGAGTTTGAATTTTGATGGCCTGGAAGTATCCTTTTAATTGCTCTGAAATTCCAGCTTGACTGGAAAAAATAATGAAGACAGACAAATATGAAATTAAGCTGGAAAAGTAGAATGGCACCAGGCTGTGAAAGGCCTTAAACCCCAGGCTGAAGAGTTTGTTTTTGATCCCAGAGGCCACAGGAAATCACGAAGGTCTATTGAGCAGAGGAATAGCATTGTTAGACACCTGCAGAAGGAGCAAAGATGTCAACTGTATCCCTAGCTGAAATATTCTCTAGTGCACTTGAACCACATGTAATTGGGAAAGAGTTAACCATAAAGAAAAAATACACAATAAAACATAGGTAACATTACATTTAAAACTAAGTCAATATGCTGCTGCAGAAATCCTTATGTACAGATTGTTTCCATTTGGGTTCCATTTGGTGCAGAGAAGATACTAGAGAAAGCTGAGAGGAGATGGGATATCTTTCTATTAAAATAACCCAAGCAAATGGCAATAAAAGACTTCAATTAGGGTAGTGGCAAAGAGAAGTCAAATACAAGATATTGTAGAGGTAGAACTTCCATGACTTATTATTAATTGTATTTGGAGGGAAGGGAAGAAGGGAGGAAGTACTGAAGTAGGTCAACTGAATAGTACCCTAATTGGAAAAAGGGAAATCTGGAGGAAATGGGGGTGTGGACCCACTGAATTTCAATTAAAATGCCCAGAAACAAGCCTCTGAATAATGATTACACAGTGGAATCACTTCTCCATTAGAATGCACTTTAAATGGTAAAGTTGGTAGGAGAACTACAGATTCAAATTTATTGTCTTAAAATGTTTCAGATAATTAAATCTGACATAGCTGTTTCACATTCTACAGAAATAATTCAAAGGCAACATGAACTTTGGAAAAAAGGCAAGTCCTAAAGTAATGAATTAACATTATCAAGAAAAATATTGTTTATACAATTTCATAAATGAACTTTTATACAACCCCATATGTACTGTCAAGAAGTCCTATATCCACCGCACATGTTTAACTTATATCAGATTGCTTGCTGTCTAGGGGAGATGGAGAGGGAAAAAAAATTTGGAACACAAGATTTTGCAAAGATGAATGTTGAAAATTAATTTTGCTTGATTTTGGAAAAATAACTTACTATTAAGAAGTTCCACATCCTATGGCCAAGTGTATGTGTATATATGCCTATAGAAACATACACACATGCAAATACAGCAGTTATTTATTACATAGAATTAGTTATAAGATTTATCTCTGAGAATAGCATTAAGAAGAAAAGGTCTCTTAACTGGTACTTATATGAAAGGCAATGAGGATGATTAAGGACTTCCAGTTCACATCATATGAGTTTCAACTGAAGGAAGGAGAAAGACACTTAACCTTGATAAAAATTAAGTGGAGAATGAAAGCTGACTCCACATTATTTAGGAAAAACAGTAGTTATACACATACACATACATCTAAATACACATACATGTACATCAGATAACACAAATATCAGTTGAGACCTTTGTTTCCTAAATCATATTCAAATTAAAGGTAAATCTTACAACTAATTCTAACAAGTAGCTTAAAAAATATTACTCTACTTCAGGTTGAAACATTGAAACCATTCCAAAACACAAAGAAACTAACCAAGTCCCATCTCTTGTTCTAAGACCTCTCTGACCACTAAATCCTCACTCTTGGTTAATGGGTCATGTTTGTGATCTGGTTCTAATCCAATACTCTTTCCGGCTCTGGTCAAGGAAAACTTTCTCACACCTACTTAAGTTAAAACACTACCTACTTTACAAGAATATTACTTATCTAACAGAATCAAAATGAGAAGTATTAAACAATCTAGCCCCCCAAAAAGAATTTAACCTTAGGATATACTAATATAAGTACAGTGTCCAAAACAAATAATAATAAATCCACTGAATTCAGCACTGATCAAATTACACCAGGAATATGTCACTCACTGTATAATTCTAAAGGAATGCTGTCAAACTAAAATCTATAAAGAGGAGAGTGACCAGAACATTAGTGTACATGGACACATTGTCATATGAAGAACAGGAAAAGAAATGGAACATTTTAGTCTGCAAAACAAAAGATGTAAAAGGATGTGCTACTTGAAATAACTTGAAAAAAAATCAAATCTAAATGTAATTTTTATATATTATTCCAGAAAGCAGGATTAAGACTAATACCCACCATTGGTCATAGGGAGACACATTGTGAGTCAGAAAAAAGAAAGAAAACTCTTTAACAAATGAGAGCTATTAAAAATTAAATAGGCTGCTTTCTTTCACAGTAGATTCTTTGTGTCTTCAAAGATATCATAGAGAGAGTGATATTGTAATCAAATTAAAGGAACATAGGATAGTTTACCTCTCAGACCTGTGGAGATGGAATAAATTTATGTCCAAAGAAATCTGGAACTCTTAATTGAACACCAGATAGATAATTTTGATTATATTGTTAAAAAGTTTCTGTACAAACAAAACTAATGCAGACAAGATTAGGAGGGAAGCATCAAATTGGGAAATCATCTTTACATTTAAGGGTTCTGATAAAGGTATCACCTCTAAAATATATAGAGAATTGCCTCATATTTATAAGAATTCAAGCCATTCTCCAATCGATAAATGGTCAAAGGATATGAACAATTTTCAGATGATGAAATTAAAACTATTTGTAGTCATATGAAAAGGTGCTCCAAATCACTATTAAAAAAAGTTATCAAACTGTGCATACCCTTTGACCCAGCAGTGTTTCTATTGGGCTTATATCCCAAAGAAATCATAAAAGAAGGAAAGGGACCCACATGTGCAAGAATGTTTGTGGCAGCTCTTTTTGTAGTGGCTAGAAACTGGAAACTGAATGGATGCCCATCAATTGGAGAATGGTTGAACAAATTAACCATTGGATGTTATGGAATATCATTGTTCTGTGAGAAATGACCAGCAGGATGATTTCAGAGAGGCCTGGAGAGACTTGCATGAACTGATGCTGAGTGAAACAAGCAGAACCAGGAGATCATTATTCACGGCAGCAACAGTACTATATGATGATCAATTCTGATGGACATGGCTCTCTTTAACAATGAAATGTTTCAAACCAGTTCCAATTGTTCATTGAAGAAAGCCATATATAACCAGAGAGAGGGATGTGAAATGTAGACCACAACATATCATTTTCATGCTCTCTACTGATGTTTGCTTGCATTGCATTTCCTTTATCTGATTATTCTTTCTTGTAGATACGATTTTTCTTGCACAACAATGATAAGTGTGGAAATATGTATACATATATTCGATTTGTCAAGTATTTTAACATAATTAACATGTAGCGGATATCCTGCCATCTAGGGGAGGGGTGGAGAGTAGGGGGGAAAAATTTGTAACAGAAAGCTTTGTAAGGGTTAATGTTGAAGAATTACCCATACATATGTTTTGCAAATAAAAAGTATTAATAAAAAAAAGATATCATAGAGAGTATTTTGTAAATTGGTTAGGAGGTTATGATAAATGACCTTGATCTCTTTTGACTCTAATAATATATGATTTTGATAATGAGTGGGTTAAACTCTTCCTAATACTTTCCATCAAACTGACCATACCACATCCATATTGAAAGCACACTTACCTTTTTGCCAGAACATGAGATTCTTACTGTTACTCTGGAAGGAAGGAAGAGGCAGCATACACCTCTATGGCAAGGCCTAAGATTATAGAAATGAGCTGGCATGTGTGAAAGCAATAGCTTATCAGTAAAGCAGTAGTCTACGAACATTCAGCATTTTCTCATTTAAATTCAGAATAGAAAATGAAATGTGAAATATCATTGTATACATTCTAAACTTTCCCATATCTTGGAGAAGACATGAATTTGACACAGTTCACAGACCCAAATTAACTCCAAAAATTAGAGAAATCCTGTCATTAAAAAAAAAAAAAGATCAAGATGGTAACTGGACCTGTGATTTCACAGACTTCTACCAATGTTTATCAGCACATTTCTCTGCAGTAGTCTTCTAGAGTATAGAAAGGGAATGACTCCCACAGGAACTCACAGCCAATATGTGTCAGGTGACACTTCTAGGCATCTTCCTAGAGATAAGATTGGCTCTTTATCCCCTATGGCACAGCTATTTCCCAATCAGGGGAACAATAATGCTGCTAGTTCAAATGAGTACTATAGAGATCTCATATTGAGAACTGTATTTCAAATTTTTCAAGAATTTTTTAAATTCTTTCCATTAACAGTTTCTCTTCTCTAAAACATCCAGAATCCTTTGCAAGCAGCACTAGTTCCTTCTCTTCCTACTGTCTCCATCATGAGGTATTCCCTAAAGTTCTTAATTTAGGATTTCAGAAACTCTTAAGAACTCAAATGGGAAAAGACAATCAAATACTTATTTCAATATATTTAGTTTTAATATTCTAAAAATATTTTTCTGAGAAGGGGCACATGGGATTCACCAGACTGTCAAAAGGATCCATGAGACAAAAAGGTTAAGAATCCTCATTCTAAAGTTTAGTCTTTGCAACCCTTTGGCTCCTTCCTCTTTATGTTCTCTTTCTATCAGTTCTCACCTATTCAACAACATCAGAGTTTGCAAAAACAACTGCCAAATCTACATATGTTTTGAATATCAGTTTCAAGTTCTGAAAGACTAGTAAATATCCTACCAGTTCAAATACAACAAGTCAAGGCAAATTCTTATCTTTCCCATCTAATTGATAAACATTCAAAAAAAAAATCCATTATCAGGCCAGGTCTAAAAAAAAAAAAAATCAGCAAGCAATGCCTCTGCTTTCTAATTTGGTATTTGCTTTCTATAATAATTTAGATTTTTACAAAGAAATCGTACATAATACAAACGAAAGCAGGAATTACTTTATTTTTTATCTACCCCAGGAATTACTTTATTTTTGTGTACCTCTAGCATATAGTAGGGGTTTAATATTTGCCGAAATAGCCTAATTGAATGTTTCTCTATGAGGATATTCTACTACAATACTTCCTTGTATCAATTTCAATAATAGTCGTCAATCATAAAGCATTTATTAAGTGCATACCACGTACCAGGCACTGTGCTAAGCTCTGGGGACACAAAGATAGTTCCTGTCCTGGAAAAGATAAAAAGCAAACTAATATTTCTCAAAAAGCTATATATAGGATGAACAGAAAATAATTAACAAGGAAAATGAATCAGATGAAGAAATTAAAGTATTTCTGATCATATAAAAATGCTCTAAATCACTACTGATTACAGAAATACAAATTAAGACAACTCTCAAGTGCCACCTAATACTTCTTATATGGGCTAAGATGACAGAAAAAGATAACGATAAATGTTGGAGGGAACACTAATACATTGGTGGCAGAGTTGTGAAAATGATGCAACCATTCGGGAGAGCAATTTGGAACTATGCCCAATTTTATAACTGCATACTCTGATCCTGTAGTCTCACTACTGCATATGTTTCCAAAAGACAATATTAAAAAGGGGAAAAGACGCACATGTGCAAGAATGTTTGCAGCAGCTCTTTTTATTATGGCAAGGAACTAGAAATTGAGTGGATGCCCATCAGTTGGGGAATGGCTGACTAAGTTAGATATAAGAAGGTAAAGGTTGTTGTTCTGTAAGAAATGATGAGCAGGCTGATTTCAGAAAAGCCTAGAAAGGCTAATGCTGAGTGAAGTGAACAGAAGCAGAATGTTATACAAAGTAACAACAAGATTAAATGATGGTCAACTCTGATGGATTTGGCTCTTCACAAGAATTTGGGGACTCAAAGCAATTCCTATAGACTTGGGATGGAAAATGTCTTGAGAAAAGAAGAGGTAAGAGAGAGAGGAAGAAAATTTTAGAACACAAAGTTTTACAAAAATGGATGTTGAGGGGCAGTTAGGTAGTGCAATGGATAGAGTACCAGACCTGAAGTCAGGAAGTTCAAATCTGGTCTCAGACACTTAACACTTCCTAGCTGGGTGACCCTGGGTAAGTCACTTAATCCCAATTGCCTCAGCAAAAACAAAAACAACAAAAAAAAGAGTTAATGTTGAAAAATGTATCTTGAAAACTATCTTTACATGTAATTGAAAAAAATAAAATACTATTTTTTAAAAAGGGAGGGGAAGGAACTAAAATTAAGAGGGCTTCCTGAAAAAAGTATATT
This sequence comes from Myrmecobius fasciatus, assembly GCA_023553655.1. Taxonomy (NCBI): domain Eukaryota; kingdom Metazoa; phylum Chordata; class Mammalia; order Dasyuromorphia; family Myrmecobiidae; genus Myrmecobius; species Myrmecobius fasciatus. The sequence continues at coordinate 360,788 of JAJPUD010001206.1, read as the reverse complement.
TTTATTTGGCACTTAAAAGAAGACAGGGAAGCCAGTGGGCAAAAATGAGGAAAAACAGAATTCTAGGCACTGGGAACAGTCAAAGAAAATACCCAGACCCAAGAGATGAAGAAGAAACAGCACACCCCCTCCCCCAAAAAAAGAGTAGACAAGAGTTGGAACTGAACATTTCCTACAGAGCTGATGATTTTTTACAACTGCAAAACTTAAAATACTGAAAGACTATGTCAAAGTTAACTTGATTGCTATCTATAAATATACAATGAAAAAACTCTTTTCTGCCCTAAATATTTATCATCCTGAATCTTGGCATAGATAAATTCCTAGTACTGAGGTCAGGACGAGCAAATGAGTGATACCTCAACTCCCAATTAGTAGGATTTTCAAGCATAAGGGGAAAAAAAAGTCTTCATTTTACAATTAAAATTTTAGTAATCTATGGCAAAAAACTGCTGGCACTTCAAGTGCCAACTTATTACCTATTGTTTCCTCTCTGCTATTCAAAAGAGAATACAGGGCAATACCATATTTAATATCAACATTTCTTAAGGTCTATGACACTCATGTGTTGCATACACCTTGACAATTCTTAAGTGAGTTACTTTGACCAGAAATAAACATTCCTTGTTGGCCAACTTTCTGCAGATGGATCTCCTAGAATTTAGCAAGATTGGTCCACAGATGACAGAGTTCAATGCTGGGCCAGTAATCAAAAGCCTCTCTAGGTTAGTAAGGTCCACCTGAGCTTGCACTCTGTGGATATAAATTTCAAGAACCTAAAGTCACTTTAACACTCCAGTAAAGCAAGCAGAGTTTTCAATGCTATGCCATATGCTGCTGCTTTTTAAAAATTAGCACATGATAGATGTCATACCCAGGATGTTTCCCAAGTCTGGCTGCCCCAAATATAGAAAAAGATTCAGATTAAGAAAGACTGGCTGAAGGTTGATGTTCTTATTTATTAGATAACCTCATACCCATATATAAAAACAAATATATAGAAAGCTACAATCAATCTTTGAATCCATGAAAACCACAATATAACATGAATTCATTTTAGAACTCACATAAAATTCTTGTAAATTTGCTTAAAACAGCTGAGGTTAAATTCTGAGCAGGTACCTCTCATAATATCTGAGCATGGGGAGAAGAGCCTTATAACAAGTCAGTAAGAAACAAGAAATCAAAGATTGTCTGATTTAGTGATTTAAAGTTAGTATTTAACAGAATGTTCCCAATTATGTACAATTCCCAGAATGTACAATTATGTACCCTGGTCCTGCTGAGACCTTGGCTCTAGAATTAAAGGACCTTTAGTTCAAATCCTTCCCTCTGATGCTTTCTACCTATGTGACCTCCACTGTTTATGTGTTGCTGGTTACCGCTGGGGAAAGCCATGAAATTGTACTGACTGGGTCCCAAATAAATTTATATGATACAATCTCAATAGGACCCAGAAATGTACCTCAATGGAAAGGTAATCTCTTACTCACCTATTTGTCCCTCTACAAGCTTTTAATGGTACTGCCTTCTGCATCTCTTCAGGGAAAGATCTCCTCTCATACTTCAGTGAAAAAAAAAAAAAAAAAAAACTCAAGTTCCATCAGGGACTTCCTTCTTCTTCTACCTTGCTGCACCACCTTAGGTCACATAACTGTCTCTTATGAAGAAGACCTTCTCCTAGTCGAGGCAGAACTGCACTACATGCACTCTTGATTGCATCTCTTCCTATCTTTTCTTCTGAAGATGGTCCTATTTTCTCTGCTCTTTCACTAAACTTCAATTTTCCCCTCTATATCCTCTGGTTCTTTTCCCTACAAAACACACATAAAAAACTCTCACTTGATCTTACCATTTCTATAACTCTTAATCTTTGCAATTACACTTGAATTAGAAAAAGACTATTTAGCTGAAGATATATGAGGCAATTTGTATTGAGACTAAACATTAGGAAAGAGGTTAGGGTTGGATAAACAGAACTGGATGAAGATCTAGAAAACTGAGAAGCAATCAGACAAGAGAACCAGGAGTTTAAAAAAAAAAAGAATTCAAAGCAAGAGAAAAGAGTATCAAGAAGGTGATCAAAATGTCAAACACTGGAGAGGGGTCAAAAAGAATAAGGATTAAGAAAAAGTCACTAGATTTGGTAATTAAAGAGATGATTAGTAATTTTGAAGCGAAGAATTTTAGTTGACTTGATGAGGACAGAAGCCAGATTGCAAAGCTGAGAAAAAAATAAGAAAAGTAAGTGGAGCAGTTACAGATGGCTTTCTTGACAAGTTTAGCCACCAGACAGGAGAAATATACATGATAACTCTAGGGATGGACCCAACTAATGAGTGTTAAGGATGTCAAGATGATTTTCCTAAAGCTTAAGTCTGGTCAGCTCTAGTAGCTTCCTGCATTTCCAGGACGTAGTTTGGCTTTAAAGCCCTTCACAATCAAGTCCATTCTTATTGTTTATTCCCCCCTAAATAGCTTCCTTGCCAGTGATTACACCGGACACTTCTCCAAACTGTCTTCCATGTCTACAATATTTCCTTCTTTCCCTTCAAGAGTTAATTTCCCCTAGTCCTCCCAGCTGCCACCGTCTTCTGAGAGTACTTTCCACCTATTACTCTCTCTAAATTTTGTATGCCCACATATTCAACATAAAGGACAGGAACTATTTTCCCCAAGACTTAACATAGTGCCTGGTACACAGTTAAAAGTACTTTTTAAAAAGTCAGTTGACAGACTGTCTGACTTTGAGCAAGCTACTTAAACCTCCCATTCCTCATCTGTAAAATCAAGGTGTTGGTATAGATAATTTCTGGGATCTCTGGCTCTACATCCTATTATCTGAACTTGGAGCAGTTTCGTCAATATTCTTTATCATTGTGCCCAGGAAATGTCATGATTTCATCCATTTTTTCTTTTCCAGGAACCATCACCAATAATCTATAAGTTGAAGTTTTGCCATATTTTTGGGTCAGTGCTCTGTATTCAAAGACAAAAATTAAATAGTCCCTACCTGAAAAATTTATGCTCCATTGGAGGAAAACAACATTAACACACACACGTAAATACCAAGGGGGACAAGAAACAATAGCGGGAAGAAGGTACTGACCACTCAGGACCTGGAAGAAAAGGTGGCATGGGGGATGAGCTTGGGGAAAGCTAGAAGTTCTATATGGCAATAAGTGAAGAGGAAGTTTATTTCTAACATGGGGGGGGTGGCAAAGGAACAGGAGATAGGTGGTTGTATAATGGGAACATTTGTCTGGTGTGGTCAAAATGTAGAGAAATTTTCACTTAGCTTAGAAAAGCAGCCTGGAGATAGAATATGAAGGGTTTTAAAAGCAAACAGAGAAAATCTGTATTATATTATAGAGTAATAAGTCACTGATGCCTCTTGCACTGGGGAATGGCACAGTCAGCCCTATATTTTGAGTGTATCAATTTGGCAACAATATGGAAGATGGATTAAAAAGAAAAGGGAGGACAATCAGGTATCTACAGTCCAAGAGACAATAAGTAGAATGTAGTAGAGTGGCAACTACAAGAGAAGAAAAGAGGCAAAATAAAAAATGTTGAAGAGGTAGAATTGACAAGACCTAGCAACTAACTAGATTAAAGAAAGGCAAGAGAAAATAATTGAGGATGACTGCAAAGTTGTAAAAGTGGGTGACTGGAAACATAGTAGTGTCTTCATCTGAAATAAAGGAGTTAAGAAAAAAGGGGAGGCTTCTGAGGAAAAAATAAGTTCATCTTCCGACATGTTGAGTTGAAGATATCTATAAGACATCCTATTGGAAAATATCCATTATCCTGTTGAAGGAACTTGCTCAAAGCTGCCTTGGCATCAAGAAGCAGAATCAAGATTCAAACACATGTCTTCTGAGTGCAAAAAGTACAAAAGGACAGTAACAGCTAACATTTCTGCCTAAATTTACATGGTTAGAAAAAATTTGTAATACATAAAGGCATCACAAAAATTTTTCCTAATTATTGTTATTAGGTGAAAAGAGAATCATTTAACTTGGCCAAATAAAGTTCTCTAGTCAGTTGGGAATGCAGGGTTTGCATCTCTGCAGAGAGTTTAGGACTGAACTCATCTGCATAAAGATGATAATTGAATCCATGGGAGTTGATGAGGTCACTTAGAGAAACAGAGGGGAGAAAAGAAGCCCTACAACAGGGTTTGGGAATGGAATATAAATGATGATGAATGATGAGGAACCTGCAGAAGGGGCTATACAGGTATGAGAACAATCAGGAGAGATCCATATGCAGGAGAAAAGGGTGGTCGGTAACGTCACATGCAGCAGAAAAGTGGAGAAGGATGAGGACCATGAAAAGGTCAGCTGAATTGGCAATTAAAGGATCACCAATAACTTAGAAGAGCAATTCCAGCTGAGTGATAAGCCTGAACAACAAATAGACAAGTGAAAGGAAGTATTTTCTAGGTTAATCAAGAAAAGGAAAAAAAATAAAGCTAGAGGGGATGGTAGGGTTAAGTAAGGTTTTTAAAGACTTAAGGGAGACAGGGACATTTATGAGTAGAAACATAGAACCCAATAGATAAGGAGAGATTAAAATTAAAGAGAAAATATCTTTGCAGAGGCAAGCCTGTTACTTTCCTCTTCCAAGAGATTCTCCATTGAACTATCCTTCACAGGAAGGCTTAAAAGATACCCTGAAGAACTCTTTGTTGTACCCAAGCTCTTGTGCCCAGTAAAAGCCCCAAAACCTTACTTAGGTCTTTCTCTTCCTACCACACTTAGGAACACTCAATACTCTTGATTTCTCCCCTCTGTGCTGACAATTCCTATTGCCTCATTTCACCTATTGTCCCTAATTTAACAATATTAAAAACTCCTCTGCAAAAAAAAAAAAAAAAATAACTCACATACCTCCCGTAAATTTCAGTCTCAAATTCTGAATGCCTGTTACTGAGTAAAGAGAAAGATGTAGTCCCTGAATCTAAAATGAAGAAAATATCAAAAATGTGGTCTTCGGTATCTTAAATTGGTATTAGGAATATTTTCCAATCTAAGTAATATCATAAATGATCATTAACTAATTCTACTAGTCTGTGTACTATGGGTTAAATGGACAGTTCTAAATTTTCTGGAAATTTAAATCACCACTTACAAACTTTCTGTGGGGGAAATTACAAACAACTAAATTAAACATCAAACATAACTCCTAAGTTAGGAACTATTCACACTCAGGTAAGTATGAAAAATCATACAGCGGGCCTTTTCACAAGGCTTAGAGACCAGAATTATAAACTTCATGTAAAGAAAGTTTTCCAATTTTTTAGCCATACTACCCATTTATGTTATTATCACAGTGGACTTTTTTTTTTTAAATAAATAAAAGCTCTTTAGCATCCAAAAGGATGGGGAGGAAGAACAATTGAGGGAAGCAGGAAACAAATGTAAATCTGCTTTGAAAGCAATCAATTCCATTCAACTACTCTCCAGTGGTGTACATTCAAATAAAAATACTTCATCTTTCATCACTTAAGTAAACTGAACCTGTCACTTCCTCATCTACACAAAATACAAATATCAGGTAGAGAAATGAACAGAAATCCTGCATGCATCTGATTCAACACCCACCTTGCCTCTAAACAATGTTAAGGCACTAAAAATTCTCAATATTTCAAGATTCCACTTCATATGAGTGTAGAAAAAGCAGTGTTGTGAATTTACCTAAAATTTCAATTCTGGGAATATAATTAGCTAGTCTAAACTTCATTGGGTAGACATTAATATATAGCCAAGACTTATTTCTGAACTTCTCAGGTAGGGTACAATCCATTTTCAAAAAGAGGCTGGCTTCTCTATTAGACCTTTAAATATGAGGTATTCTGGTGCAGCTATTTTAGACAAAATTTAATTTTATGCTCCTCTGTTTCCCAAACTGCCTAGAAATGTGACATCTTAGAACTGTTCAATGACATAAGTGAAGTTGCTATACCCCAGATTGATAACAACCGTCTATCATTATCATTTGGCAGTTATTTTGTGTCAAATGGAAACAGGGTGATAGACAATCTAATTCTTTGTGGATAAGTATTCATATTACATCATTATAACGTGCTGATTCACACTCTCCACAGAAATCTGCAAAGGGATTCAACAAATATACAGTGCCTATGTCAAATAGGACATAGGCTTTTAAAACTAAGTAATAAGGAAGCACAGAAAGGCAAATCTTGTGTGGGTATATATTGTTACAGGACATAAATTTCATTTCTAATAGTTATAGTAAATCCAAAAAATAACACTATACAGGAGTCAGGGATATAACGACAACAAAAAAGATGTAAGAAGGTGCAATTAAGAAGAATGCAGATCGTTGCAAATAGATGGACTGATCCTAACATGAAACATTAACAAAACAGGGAAAAGAAAAGGCTACACTATCACAGGATACTTTTAACTGTGTAGATTCAAAAGAAAAAAACAACAAAAATCAAAACAATTTCCTACACACACACACACACACACACACACACACGGGCATTAAAAAAAAAAAAAACTAGTAAGCAAGAAATACCTTTTAAAAACAGGTTTACAACTAGACCAACCCAGGTTATGTGTATATTTGTGCATTAAAACAAAACAAAAAATAAACCACTTTTACTAGTAAATGTCAAAAGTAGAATTCAGTTTCACACTTCCCAGAGTCAGTTAAAATGAACAAGGATAGTAACAAAACCTAACATTTCAGCCTAAATTTGCATAGTCAGAAAAAAAACGTCTATTATATACAGGCATCACAAAAAAATTTCCTAATTACTGGTATTCAGTGAAAAGAGACTCATTTGACTTGGCCAAATAAAACGCACAAAACCGCAGCGCGGGAGCGGCACCGCAATCCCAGGCGCCCGGGTCTGAGCAGCCTGGGATGTCCCGGGGGAGTCGCTACCCCCAGCCTCCCGCGCGCCGCCCCCCCCCAATACCATGCCGGGTTCTTGGCCGCACCGGCCGGGGCGTGCTTGGGCCGGCCACTGTGGCCGGGCGCTCCCCGGACTCGCTGCAGGCCCCCGGCCGGACGCGCTGGCTGCAGCGGCATTGTTCGGAAGACAGCCCTCTCTCCCGGCCCCCCAGCCCTTCCCCCGTGGTCGCGACCATGCAGCTCCGGGGACTCCTCGCGCCCCCCACGCCGGGCGTTTAAAGGGCGGGCCCGTCCACTGCCCAGGCCCGGCAGCGGCTGACAACAATGGGCCCCGGGCCGGGCCGGACGCTCGCGGTTCCCTTACCTGGCCTTGAGGCTGCTGCCGCTGCTGCTGCTGCTGCTACTGCTGCTGCTGCTGCTGGGGCCACGGCTCGGACTCGGGCCGCCCCCGCTCCCGCCGCTCCCGTCGCTCCCGCCTTCCCCGTTG
>JAJPUD010001206.1:308256-348407 GCA_023553655.1 Myrmecobius fasciatus | reverse complement strand
CGCGCGCACGCGCGCGCACGCCCCCTCACGCCGCCCCGCCCCAGCGCTCGGCCCCCTTCCAGCTTGGCTGGGCCCGGCTCTCTGGGCTCCGCGGGACTGAGGGAAGCCTCTTCCTGACGGAGCCACTGCCGGTCGCACTCCAGCCTCGCGGATCTGGACCAAGCCAGAGGCGGAGCGGGGAGCCCGAGGAGGCGGCGCGGTCACGCACATTTCACGGAACTAGCCCCGCGGGGTGACGGGGGCGGGGAAGTGAGCCGGGAGCCACCCGTAGTCCCTCCATCCTCTATCCCTCCTCCTGAGACCAGAGGCCGGCCTGGGGGGGTGTGCACTGCGAGAGGGGTCCCCCGAGGCTGGAAGCCCAAGAGCTGCCCACGGGGCGGGCGCGGGGGTGCCCCTAGCTCTGACCCCGCGGGCGCTGCCCTCCCTTGGTCTCCAGGGTCTCTGGGAAGACCCATTTCCGAGATCGGAGGCGGAGAATGCTGCTTTGTCTCCTGAAGGCCGGCGGGGTGCATTAGACCAGCTCCGGCCATTGTCTATTTCGGTACTTTACCCTGACGGAACGCTGTGGAAAAATAAACCATCCAGATGTGCTGTAATGCTGCCATTAATAAGTTCTAAAGAATACCCTCCCATCAGTCAATCAGTGGAACATTACGGAGCCTCTATTGGTGGCCAATCCTGAAATCTGAGCCCTTGCAGAAAGTAAACATTGAAGAATAAATCTAAGAACCCTTGGAGGAAAAGGCATAAACTTGCTACAGTATAACTGACTACTGATTGAAGAAGCAGCTTTGACTTTGGATAATAATTGATTATAAATGATATTCAGACGTCACCCTCGTTTTATTGAACGTAATTTTTCATCAGATTCGACCTTATCCACGCTCATCCAGTAATTTTGTTACTTTAAAACCCACGGTATTCACAACTCTCCAGAAAATAGTCTGTTTGGTCCCCATCCATCCTCTACTCTTCCTGGCGCCTACATCCTTTTGTTCCAGAACACCCCTTTTTTGCAAGTCTATTTGCACCAGGATTGATTGGAACCTGGTTGTGTTCAGAGAGAAGAATCGTTGAAGGAAGAGAGTGATTGCTATTTACAAATGAATCCCGGGGAGTGAAGACATTGTAGACCCTGCCAGTTTTATGCTAATTCTCTTGTACATTTACTGTGGATGCTTTGAAAAGTAGCATTTCCTTGGGGAGGATTTTACTAGATCCTAGGGCTAAGGGAAAGGAATCTCCCTTTATTTTAAGCGCTTTCACTGATAGTAATATTCTAAAACACTTTTTTGGAAGATAAAGGTTTGTGTTGGAAATGGAGGTGATAATGGAGTCTATGCATATCTCATTCCACAGAGTTTGAGATGCTCCCAACTAACACCTAAGTTATGCAGGCTATACCAATAAGCAAACAAATGACTATAAAGCTTTCACATTTCACATGGCTATTTTGTTTATGATCCCCTAAATTAGTTTTTTTTAAGGGAAAGAGAGACAGTGCAATATTTTTTCATTTTAATTAATTTTTTTTATCTTGATAAAGGAAGTATGATTTAGTAGAATACAAGCCCTGGGCTGGGTTCATTCATATACTGCCTCTGACATACTAGCTGAGTAACTATGGGCAAATCATTTAGTCTCAGTTCTCTAGGGATTATGAATTGCAAAGAAGATGCCAATATGCATAGAGGGAGTTTTCTAACATGGAAGTTTCTTTTACAATTAAATTCTATGTCCCATCCTTAGCCCTATTTTCTATATATTTTATTTTTTGTTTTTGTTTGTTTCGTTTTTTATTTTTTGTTTTTTTGCTGAGGCAATTGGGGTTAAATGACTTGCCCAGGGTCACACAACTAGGAAGTGCTAAGTGTCTGAGGTCAAATTTGAACTCAGGTCCTTCTGACTTCAGGGCTGGTGCTCTATCTACCGTGCTACCTAGCTGCCTCTATTTTCTATATATTTTAGAAGGGTTTCCTAATCCCCTTTTATTCAGTGTCTTCCCTCTGAAACTGTCTCTAATATATGTTGTATTGTCACATTTGTATATTATTTACAGATTATCTTCCATGTTAGATTATTAACTGAGAGGAGGAACTGTTTTTGCCTTTTTTTTTTTTTTTGGTACATAGCTTAATACTTGCTCATTGACTTGATTTGACGGTTTGCCTGTTAAATTAGATGTCCTTATTTTCCACAAGAGAAGCACAATCACACATTAGATCTTCAATGAAGAGACACTAACATGCCAACAGCATCAGTAGACTAACCCCCCCCCCAAAAAAAAAAACTTTATAAAAACTTTTGGCAGTTCTTACCAAAGTATGCCCTAACACTCTCAACTCTAAATTTCATGATCAAAGTTATCCAAACAATTCTGGGCCCTGCCCAATACAACGTGAAAAATCCAGATCTTTATTTAAATAAATAGGCAATCCATTCTGTACACATATTATTTTGGATTTATCTAACCAAATTTTCATTTTTGCATGTGAAATTAAATAACAAAACAACTGTTTTGCTTGTCCCTTCTGGGTCACTATACTCAGGTAATGAACAGCAACCATACCCTACTCTCACCACAATAACAACAAAAAGAGTCATATTTGCAAAAGGACCAGAATCTCTGTCCCTAACCTGAGTCTCCTTCTGTTTGGCATTTAACATGATTCTGGATGTTTGAAAGGGGAAAGGGAGTGATTGGGCTGTGTCTAGAAATGTGGATGGGTATGTGAGATGGGAATGTACTATAAACTGGAATTGAGGGCCTGTTTTCTTCCAGCAACTATTGCAGTTATTTGGTCTTGAGATGATAAGGGCCCGTATTTATCACCTTGATGAGGGGCAGACATAGGTTCTAGGCTATGTATGAGTTGAGAGCAAGTTCAGAAGTAAACAATAGCTATGTGGCTTAGATTCCAGAAGCAGAGTGGTATCTCAGTTCTGTTCTCCAGCTCAGTTCTAAGTCTACAGCAGGAGAATCAAGGCAGTAATACCAGACTAAAGGAAAGCCTGCAATTCTATCTCTCTGAACTAGCAAAGCTTTCTGTCTCACAGTGTCTGAGTGCAGTAGTTATGTCTATTAGAACTCCAAACAATCAAACTCAGAGGCCAATTGCTCAGAACCAAACTCACACCAGAAACTTGCAGAGCTCAGAGCGGGAAAGAACAATCCGATTTTGCCCTGTATTGAACTCTTTTGGGAGCACTGGAACTGAGCTTTTCTCAAGCTATAACTAGAATAACGCAGTACACAGTACCCAAGAAAATAATAATAGGACTAACCCAGACATTGCCTCCAGAAGTATGCAGGACCTGGCTGTAACGAAAGATCTAAAGTCAGGAAATAGGCTAGAACAATGAGCAAACAAAAAAAGAATTCTATATTTAAAGGCTGTTATGATGACAGAGATGTTTAAGACAGAAACCCAAAAGAAGAGAATGACTCCAAAACATGTATAAGCAAAGCCTTAAAGGAAAGCTTGGCTTGAACACAAAATCAATTAGAATTCTTAGAAGAAATGAAGCAAAAGTCTTAAAAAAAAGAATTAAAACTTCCTTCAAATGAAATGAGAGCACTGAACAAAAATAATGGAAAAGATATTAGGATTAACAAAAAATTAGGGAATTAACTGGGAAGGACAAACTATACACTTCTTAAAAAGATGGAATACACTAAATAAAAGTCAATAACTCCATGAAATAACAAGAAATATTCAAACAAAGTTATATGATTGGGAAAACAGAAAATGTAAGCCATCTTATACTTAAAACAACTGCCTTGGAAAACAGATCAAAGAGAAAATGTAAGAATGATTAGACTACCTGAAAGCTATGACCAAAAATGGTTAAGATGGTTCAAGAAATCTTAAAAGAATACTGCCCAGATTCTTAGAGCTAAAGGTAGGGAAAGTGGAAATAGAAAGAATATACTGGTCACCTCCTAAAAGAAACTTCAAAATAAAAACTGCTGCAAGCATCCAGAAAGAAAGATTTCAAATATTGAGGAATCACAGTCAAAATCACATACTAGTTGGCAATCATCACTAAAAGGAGGAGAGAGCTTAGAATACAATATTCCAGAAAGCAAAGAATATAGTCTCAAAGCCACAATTAACTTACCTCCCAAAAACCAGCATAATTCTGCAAGGGGGGAAATGGATCTTTAATGAAGTAGCAGATTTTCATTCATTCCTGATGATAAGACCAGAATTGAGTAGAAACTCTAAAATACAAACACAGGATTTAAGAGAAAAACAAAAAGGTAAACACAAATGAACAATTACAAAGGACTAAACAAGGATAAAGTCCTTACATCCCAATTTGCATATTATGACTCTTGTGATTTGTGATATAGAAATCCTCCCTTTTTATCTTTGTCTCTACATCTTTCTTCCTTTGTGTGTTTCTTTCTGTGTGTCTCTCTCTGTCCCTATCTCTCTCATTTAAAATTAGAACAAAAAATTACTCATTTTGCTTTATTCTAGGGCTTCTTAATTTTTTTCCACTTCTGACTTCTTTTTATCCTGAGAAATTTTTACATGACACTGGGTATATAGGTATATAAAATAGGTATACAAATCAAACATTTACTGGCAATTAGAATTTCATGATCCTCACATTCAGTAACATGATTCCAAAAGGATTCACAACTCAGTTTAAGAAGCTTTGCTCTAACCATTCTGACCTTTTTGCCATTCCTCACACATTCTTTACTCCATCTTCTATTGCCATGCCTTTGCACTGTTTATCTTCCACACCTAAAACACTCTCCCTCATCCCCACTAATTTTTTTGGAAACTCTAATTTCCATCAAGATTCAACATTGTTTTGGAATGACCAGCTGTAAGTGACTTTACAACTCTTAGAAGTACAATCATCCGCTACTACTCTGAAGGACTTAGGATGAAAAATCCTATCTCTAACCAGAGAAGGAAATGATTATGTCTGAATGCAGACTAAAGCATTCTCTTTCTTTTTAACTTAATTTTTCTTGAGGTTTTTATTTTCATTAAGGTGGGAGATCTATGTTTTCTTTTCCAACTTGACTTTTATGGAAATGTTTTGTATGGTTTCACATGTGGTTTCTTAATTGTGGGTGAGGATAAGGGAGAGAACCTAGAATTCAAAAACTTTAAAAACAAATGTAAAAAAATTGTTTTGAATGTAATTGGGGAAAAATATTAAATAAATAAAAGACTATTTAAATACCCCTTTCTGCATAAGGCCTTTTCTGATCTCCCAGGTTATAGGGCATTGCCCCCAATGTTAAATAATAGGGAGAAAGGGGAAGAGAAGGAAAAGGAAGAATAAGCATTTATATACTACCTACTCTTGGTGCTGTGTTAAGTGCTTTACAAATATTATCTTATTTGCTCTTCACAACAACTCATGAGGTACAATGTTATTATTATCACAGTTTTACAGCCAAAGGAAAAAGAGGTTAAATAATTGCCCATAGTCACCCAGCTGATAACTATCTGAGGTTAGATTTGAACTGACTTCAATATTCCATCCACTGTACCACCTAACTGCCATATACATACATATACATATACATATGTGTCTGTATTTTATATTCCTCATTAAAATGGAAACACCTTGAATGAGGAAATTGTCTTCCTTTTTGTCTTTATATCTAGCACCAAACATAGTGCCTAGCACATAGTTTGATAAAAATAGGGACTAGATCTATGAATTCTTTAGTACAAGAGATTCCAGGATGAAGAAACTCATCCAACTAATGCAAGTTAGCAGTGTTCCTATAATTTATAGAATTAGCTGCTTAGAGCACTGAAGGGTTAAATGATTTGCCCAGAACCACATAGCCAGGATTTGTCAGAGGTCAAATTTGAACCCTAGCTTCAAGTTCAGTTTCTCTATCACCTTTCAACAAATATTTGTGAATTGATTGGAAAAAAGGAAAAAGGAAAGAGAGAGCGTTCTAAGAATCATCTGTTCTCTATATCCTCCACAAACATTAACTTGGTTGTTAGTTTTCCAAATGTAAGGCCTATATCCAAAGACCAATGAGCAAACATTCTACTGGAGTAACTAACTGAAGTATGTCAGATTGATATTTTCACTATAAGAAGGGAAGAGCTTAGAATACTATTCCAGAAGGCAAAGGATATAGCAACAAAATGGAGAGTTATCCTGAAGGGGAAAGGGTGGGTGCCTCATGAAACAGAGGATTTTCAATTATTCCTAATGAAAAGATCAGAGCTTGTCTTGAAATTTTCACTATAAATTGTAGTTCAATGACTCACAGGTACTTCTTCAAAAAGAGAGAAATAAAGGGGTTGATATTAGTTTTATTATACATACAAAGGTAACAAGAAGCATCATTTGATGGAATATTTTATTATCTTGTATTGTAGGACTCATGAAAAGTGCTTGCTAAAAGATTACCAAGGAAATAATTGCAGTTTACATTCAAGCATTGGCTTCAAGAGGTGGGAAGTTACAAAAAGTCTGTGAATAGCTTGTTAAAACCCTCCAAATGAAAGTATTATATACGTTAGTGATCTATGACTATGTCATACCTATAAAGGTGGATCTAGAGGAGGACAGTAAATGTGTGTGTGTGTGTGTGTGTGTGCATATACATGCATGTCTTGGAAAATATGGTTTAGGAATAATAATTGAGAGAGGCCAGAGACTTTTAGATCATTATAACCCTTACATCATATTTTCTTCTAGAAAATAGCTAAGAAATGCTGGATATGTGCAGTCATATATATATTTGTATAAAATTATATATAAATCATATATAAATCACCTCAGAAAAAATGAAATTGAATACAGTATATGTATATATTTATTCCAATCATGACCAACCCATGAAGATTAAGGACCATGGTTGGATTTTTTTTCCTTTCCCTTTTAAAATTATGAATTTGACAGACTTCAATAAACATTATCATTCCATATAAAGGACAGAAAGAAAATGATATAGCAAATCTTGAGTCTCATCTATAGCTTTTTTGAAAATGAATTTAACATATTAATATACTAAATAATTTTAGCTTAACAATAAGTTCAATGATTTTAACATAGTAATTCCAGTAGTCCTACTAGTCACCATTTCTTTGAACTTCTAATATCTTGTGTATTTTATCAATGTTTCATTAATATTTTTTATTTCTTTTTTGATATTATTATTAGGGCAGTTAGGTGGTATGGTTTCTGGACTTGGAAACAGGAAGACGAGTTTGAATTCTACCTTAGATTTTACCAACTGTGTGACCCTGAACAAGTTACTTAATTTCTCTCTGATTCAGTTTCCACATCTGTAAAATGGGGATAATTATAGCACCTATCTCATAGGATTTTTATAAGGATCACATGAGATTAAGTGGATAAAATCTTTGCAAACCTCAAATTGCTATGTAAATGCTAACTATTATTAATACTTCTCCTACCAAACAAATAAACAAGAAGTATGCAACCTCGCTTGTAACAAATAAATATGGTAAAACCAAATAGATCCATATATTTCACATGTCAGAATATATAAGCCTCATTCTATATACTTCCTGTTCATTATATCTCTGTTAGAGGGGAGGTAGTATGCTTCATCGTTTGTCTTCTGAAGCTGTGGTTGTTCATTATATTAATCAACATTTTTGAGTTTTTCAAAGTTATTTTCTTCTCTGTATAAATTGTTTTCCTGCTTCTATTTTTGCATTATTTCATACAAGTTTCCCCTCATTTCTCTGATTCTAATTCTTTAGTTATTTCTTACAGCATAATAATATTTCATTATAAACCAGAATTTATTCAGCTATTCCTATTCCCCAGCTGATGGGTACCCACTTTGTTACCAGTACAATTGATACTATTTTTACTGACATGTAACAACTTATTATTGATTTAGCTATATTTATTTATTATATTAATGATTTGTATTTAATTATTGAATTAACTATGCCAGATCACTAACATGTTAAAGTTAAGGTCAAAAATTAAAACAAAACTAGAATAAAGAATGAAATGAGAAAAATTTATGGTGTGCAATTAAAACAACTTCTCATGATATAAATATATTGTGTAATAAGTATGAAATGGGTGGAGAAAAGGGCATTAATATGATTATAATAATTTCCTAAGGAAATTTAACCAGTGTAAATTAAGGGCTATGAAAAGGAGACCAAAAATGCAACAACTTCGGAAACAGTCTCAGCCAAAAAGAGAGAACTCTGATAGTTCAGGCCAACACCAGTTTAGAATATAAACTCATTTGGAAAAAATCCTTCTGATACTGGAAAATTATTAGCATCATCATCTAAAAAATTAACAAGAAGCAGGGTAAAGGAACACAGATTTAGAGAAAACTTGGCTGGACACCCAACCAAGCAAAATCATCTCAAGAGTATGTAAGGATAAAACTAGGAAGAGGACAAGAGGCAAACAAAACATGAAAAAATGTATAAAAAGTTTAAAACATTCTGTTAACCAATAAGAATTCATCTCACTTGGACTCTAGCATTACACTCCACAATGTGTGGTCAATGAAAGTAGAAATGTCACTGAAGAAAATAGAGATACAAGAATACTGGAAAGGTAGAAAGGGTCAGGTTATGGAGGGCTTTCAAAGCCCAACAGAATTTTACACTTGATCCTGGAGGTAATAGAGAGACATTAGAGTTTATTAAATATGGAGGTGATATCATCAGATATGTTCTTTAGGAAGATCAAGTTGTCAAACAAAAAGAAAGCCCCTGACTTCAAAGAGCACACTTGACACACTCAATAAGGCACTATCCGGTCTCTGAATACTTGTAGTGAAGAGAAGTCAATTAATTCCTGAGTTAGGTATAAAAGTCTAAATTTTAAAAGTTTTTTATTTTTCTGAAAGTATGCATTCTTCAATCAGAATCCATCAGTTTTTTCTCTGGAAATGGCATTTTTTCATTACAAATCCTTTGGAATTGTATTTGATTGTTTTATTGCTGAGAATAACTAAGTCATTCACAGTTGATCATTATATAATATCGCTATTACTATATATAATATTCTCCTGATTCTGCTCACTTCACTTTATATCAGTTCAGGTAAGTCTTTCCTGATTTTTCTGAAAGCATCCTGCTCATCATTTCTTTTTTTTCCTTTTTTAATTAAAGCTTTTTATTTTGAAAATATATGCATAGATAATTTTTAGCCTTCACCATTGCAAAACCTTGTGTTCCAAATTTTTCCCTCCCTTTCCCTCATCCCCTCCCTTAGATGGCAAGTAACCCAATGTATGCTAAACATGTCTAATTCTATACATATTTCCACAATTATCATGCTACACAAGAAAAATCAGATCAAAAAGTAAAAAAAGATGAGAAAGAAAACAAAATGCAAACAAACAACAACAAAAAGAGTGAAAATACTATGTTGTGATCTGTATTTGGTTCCCACAGTCCTCTCTCTGGGTGCAAATGGCTCTCTTTATCATAAGACCATTGGAACTGGCCTGAATCATCTCATTTTTGAAAAAAAGCCACATCCATCAGAATTGATCATCGTATAATCTTGCTGTTGCCATGTACAATGATCTCCTCTGCTTATCATTTCTTATAGCATAATATTTTTCCATCACAATCTATACTGCATCTTGTTCAGCCATTCCCTAATGGATGGGCATCTCCTTTAATTTCCAATTCTTTGCCACTACAAAAAGAGCTGTTATAGATATTTTTGTACCTATCGGCCCTTTTCTTTTCTTTTCTTTTAAATCTCTATGGGACACATAGCTAGGTGAAAGTTTTAGAGCCCTTTAGATATAGCTCCAAATTGCTCTCACAAATGTTTGGATCAGTTCACAACTACACCAACAATGCATTCCTGTTCCAATTTTCCCACATCTTCTTAAAAATGTTTCACTTTCCTTTTCTGTCATATTAGCCAATCTGATAGGTGTGAGGTGGTACCTCAGACTTGTTTTAATGTGCATTTCTTTAATCAATAATGATTTAGAGCAATTTTCATATTATTATGCTGTGCTTTCTTCATTTGAAAACTGCTTGTTCATACCCTTTAATCATTTATCAATTGGGGAATGGTTTGTATTCTAACAAATTTGACTCAATTCTCTATATGTTTGAGGAATGCAACCTTTATTAGAGAAACTTGCTTTCCCCCCTCCCCATCCCAACTTTCTGCTTTCCTTCTAATTTTGGCTACATTGGTTTTGTTTTTGCAAAAACAGTTAAATTTAATGTAATCAAATTTATTCCCTTTACATCCTGTAATACTTTCTATCTTTTGTTGGTCTTCCCTCATTCAGAGATTTGATGGTAAAGTTTTCCATGCTCCCCTAATTTACTTACGATATTACTCTTTATATCTAAATCACGTACCCATTTTGATCTTCCTAGATATTCTTGTCCTTTTGTTCTTCCAAATGAATATCTATAAAATAATTGGTAATTTGATTGGCATGGCCCTGAATAGGTAAATTAATTTAGGTAGAATTGTTGTTTTATTATATTGGTTCGGCTTGCCCATGAGCAGTTAACATTTCTCTATTTGTTTAGATCTGACTTTATTTGGGTAAAAATTATTTTGTAATTACAGTCATACACATCCTGGGTTTGTCTTAATAGACAGTTTTTGTTGCAACTGTTGTTCAGTCATGGTCAACTCTTTGTGGCTCCATTTGGTATTTTCTTGGCAATAATACTAGATAGAGTGGCTTGCCATTTTCTTCTCCAGCTCATTTTACAGATAAAGAAACAGAGACAAATAGAGTTAAATATCTTGTCATGGGTCACCCAGCTAGTAAGTGTCTGAGGACAGATTTGAACTCAGAAAGGTGAATCTTCCTGACTCCGGGTCCAGTGCTCTGGGCATTCTGGTATCACCTACTTACCCTTTGGATGTCCAAGCATTTTATGTTGTCTCCAGTCATTTTAAATAGAATTTCTCTCTTTCTTCCTGCTGGATTTTGGATTTTGTTGGTAATATATAGAAATGCTAATGATTTATGTGGGTTTATTTTATATCCTGCAATTTTGTTGAAATAGTTGATTATTTCAAAATAGATTTTTAGCTGATTTTCTAAATATATCATTTGTCATCTGCAAAAAGTGGCATTTTTTCTTCTCATTGCTTATTTTAATTCTTTCAATTTCTTTTTCTTTCTTTATTGCTATAGCTAGCATTTTCTAGTATACTATTGAATATTAATGGTGATAATGGGCATTCTTGCTTCACCCTTGATCTTATTGGAAAGGCTTCTAGTATTTTTCATAGGAACAAGTGTATTTTTCAAAAGCTTTTTCTGCATATATTTATATAATCATATGATTTTTATTGTTTTTGTTATTGACATGTTCAATTATACTGATAAGCTTTCTTAAAGTGAACCAGTCTGGTATCAAAATGTCTGGTCATAGTGTGTAATCTTTGTGATATATTGGTGTAATCTCCTTGCTAGTATTTTATTTAGAAAATTTGCATCAATATTCTTTGGGAAATTACTCTATAGTTTTCATTCTCTGTTTTTGCTTTATCAGCAAAATAAGTACCATATTTGTGTCAAAAAAGGAATTGCTAAGACTCTGCCTATTTTTCCAAATAGCTTATATATAATACTGGAATAAATTGTCCTTTAAATGTTTGGTAGAATTCACTTGTGAATACATCGGATCCTGGGAGCTCCTTTGGGAGCTCATCGATGGCTTATTCAATTTATTTTTCAAAGATAGAATTATTTAAGTACTCCATTTCCTCTTTTGTTATTGTGGGTGATTTATATATATATATATATATATATACATACATATTTTATATATTCATCCATTCCACATAAATTGTCAGATTTATTGCTATATAATTGGGGGAAGTGGCTTCTAATATTTATTTTAACTTCATTTTCATTGGTGGTAAATTCATCCTTTTCATTTTTGATACTGGTAATTTGGTTTTCTTCTTTTTAAAATCAAATTAACCAAATAACATATATTTTATTATTGTTGTTATTATTGTTTTCATAAAACCAGCTCCCATAGCTCAATGGTTTTCTTACTTTCAATATTATTACTCTCTCCTTTGATTTTCAGGATTTTTAATTTGGTATTTATTTAGGGATTTTTAATTTGTTCTTTTTCTAGGTTTTTAGTTGCATGCCCAATTCACTGATCTTCATTTTCTCTATTTTATTGATGTAAGCATTTAGAGATATAAAATTTTAACTATTACTTCAACTGCATTCTATAAATGTGAGTATGTTATCTCATTGTTGTCATTATCTTTAATGAAATTGTTATTGTTGTTTTAAGCAATTTACCTATGATAATTGGAAGCAGTTTAGTGGCAAAGTAGATAGAGAAGTCAGGAAGACTTTAGTTTAAATCTGGCCTTACAACTTTACTCCATGTGTATTCAACTCAGCACTCTAAAACTGTCAAAAATAATTGGATTCTGATTCTGTTACCAGGATATTAGCTGGCCCTTCCAATTTGGTGTCATCTGCACATCTAATAAGCATTTCATGGAATCTTTAGCCTTGTCATTGATAGAATGTCAAATAGCAAAGAACCAACATTAGTCCCTGGTGCCCGTCACTAGAGTTCTATCAAACTGACATCAAACCATTCATTTGAATTTGTTCATTCAATCAGTTATAAATCTTAATTATGTTATTATTTAGTCAATATCTCTCCATCTTTTCCACAAAAATCCATGTTATACTATATGAAGGGCTTTGCTAAAATCTACATAAATTCTATCTACCTTAATCCCTGATTGACCAGTTTAGTAACTGTCCAAAAATAGCTAGCATTTATATAGTGCTTTAATGTTTGCAAAGCACTTTACATTTTATCCTCATAACAACCCTGGAAGATAAAGGTGATTATTAGCCCCATTTTAAAGATAGGAAAATTGAGATATAGAAAGATTGCCCAGAGATACTAGCTAATAAATATCTAGAAGATGTGAACTCAGCTCTTCCTGCACTATGTCTAGTACTCTATTCACTATATGATTTAGTTGCCTTTAGGTTAGAAACAAGAAAAAAAGGTTTTTCCGGCATGTCCTGTTCTCCACATCTTGTTAGTTCTTTGTCACCTGTACTTTCTTTTCTACAATATTCACTTTCTTCAAAAATCTGTTCTACTATGCCCAAAGGTCTGTCAAACTGCATACCCTTTTATCTAGCAGTGTCTCTACTGAGCCTGTATCCCAGAGATCATAAAGGAAGCAAAAGGAATCAGATGTACAAAAATGTTTGTGGCAGCCCTTTTTGTAGTGGCAAGAAACTGGAAACTGAGTGGATGCCTATCAATTGGAGAATGGCTGAATAAATTATGGTATATGAATGTTATGGAATATTATTACTCTCTAAGATATGATGAGCAGGATGATTTCAGAAACGCCTGGAAAGACTTAGATGAACTGATGCTAAGTGAAGTGAATAAAACCAGAAGAACATTATACACAAGAACAAGAAAATTATGCGATGATCAATTGTAATGAACTCGGTTCTTTTCAACAATGAAGTGATTCAAGGCAATTATAATAGACTTGTGATGGAAAGAGCCATCTGCATCCAGAGAGAACTATGGAGACTGAATGTGGTTAAAACATAGTATTTTCACCTTTTTTATTGTTGTTATTGTTTGTTTGCTTTTGTCCTTGCTTGTGTTTCCCCCCCTCTTAACCTGATTTTTCTTGCTCCTCATGTCAAATGTTGAAATACCTTTAGAAGAATTGAACATGTTTAACCTATATTAGATTCCTTGTTGTCTAGGGGAGTGGGGAAAAGGGGTAATGAAAAAAGGGGTAAGAAAAATGTGGAACAAAAGGTTTTTCAAGGGCGAATGTTGAAAACTATCTTTACACGTATTTTGAAAAAGAAAAAGCTATTATTATTTTTTTAAAAGATCTAAAATTGTTCCAGAACTTGAATTGACTGGTTTATATGATACAGACTCTATGTTCTCTCTTCTTTTGTGAAAATTGGGGTATTTGCATTTCTTTAGTCCTGATGAACCTTCCTAACCCCCCAAGATCTTTTAAACCTCACTGGCAATTGCTCAGCAGTCCTATCTGCCAATTTATTGAGTACAGGAAAACATAGTCATAGACTTGAATTCATCAGGGATAGCTTCTTAATATCTCCTTACTTATTTTAAGAATATTAATTCTTTTAACTGTATTCACAAGTATAGGAATAAGTAATTAACTTCCTACTATCTATCTTTAAGACACTGCATTAATAATAATAATTATATATGTGATATAATATAAATATGAAATAATTATATAATGTAATTAATAGTATTAATAATAATATTAGCTATGGTGCTGTTTATCT
Organism: Myrmecobius fasciatus; assembly: GCA_023553655.1. Classification (NCBI taxonomy): domain Eukaryota; kingdom Metazoa; phylum Chordata; class Mammalia; order Dasyuromorphia; family Myrmecobiidae; genus Myrmecobius; species Myrmecobius fasciatus. Next base: position 334,096 of record JAJPUD010001206.1, on the reverse strand, counting down.
CATTTGATCCTCACAACAACCCTGGAAGAGGTGTTATTATTATCCCTATTTTAATAGCTGAAAAAATCAAGGCAAATAAAGGTTGTGACTTGCCATGGGTCATAGAGCTGATTTGACCTTAGATCTCTTTGACTCCAGGCCCAGTATTCTATCTATTGCAGCACCCCATAACATTTAGTTTTTCACTAAAGCCTGAATCTTTCTAAAATTAATTTGATCAACATATGGCCCTACCCTAAAGAAAATTGAACTGTTTCTCCCAGGATTTGGCAAAGTACCAGTGCTTTGTGTTTATTGTGGTTGAACCTATCAGGAAGACTGTAGGGGTTATGTGATAAAGATTGTAATATGTGATAAAGAGCAGCAGACCTCTCGTTTCTTCCTTTCTCCCTCTGCCATGAGAAAACAGAAATGTAAAAAATTAAAATAAAATACATCCAAGCAGTGCTATTAGCAATCTCTTGCTAAGGCTCTCACTCGTCTAAAGACCAACCTTGATTTCAGTCTTCCTGGGAATGGGCCAGGAGCTAAGTTCAAATACAAACATAAAATTGGCTCATGCTCTTGCCTTTCCTGTTTCTGTCATAGTCCCATCATTTTAGTGACCCAAGCTCGACATGATTATTTATCTTTGATTTTTCATTCTTTATATCTAATCAGTCACTTATTATGTGTAGCATATGTCCTTTCTATTTCTAATTACATGAACTTAGATTAGACATTCATTACCTCATATACTACTATATTTTCCTAATTAGTCTTTTTCTACATATTCTGCACAAAATTGTTGGAAAGGTCTTTCTGAAACATGTTTTTATTATATTGAAAATACTTGATGAATCCTCATTATCTGTAGGATACAATCCAAATTCTTTAACCTCACTCTTTTTTTAATGGCTTCCCTCTTATGGAAAGTTTTTATTTATTTTTTATTTATTTATTTTTATTTTTAATTTTTATTAATTTTTTTGTATCTTTTTTTATTAGCAAAACATATGTATGGGTAATTCTTCAACATTAACCCTTACAAAGCTTTCTGTTACAAATTTTTCCCTTCTACTCCCCACCCCTCCCCTAGACGGCAGGATATCCACTACATGTTAATTATTTTAACCTCACTCTTTAAGCCCTCTACAATATTCTTCCCAATTTACCCTCTACTATCAATTAATAAAATTCATCTGTATGAACTCTGTTCCAGATTGCATTAATTTGGCTGGTGTCATCCCCCTGTACACCCCAATTTCAGATCTGGGTTATTCTATTTCTTTTTCTGGATTGCTATTTCTCTATCTAGAAAAATCTTCTCATTCCTTTCCACTTACCCAAGTCTTACCCATCCTTTAGAAACCAGTTCAAGTCTTACCTCTTCCATGAAGCCTTCCTTAACTATTTCATCCCACAGTGAAATATCTCCTTCCTGTTAAATTTTATCAACTGTCAGATGGTCCACTTATTTGTAACTCACATTCTGCCTTATGGCCAGGCAGTCTGTGCTTTGGGAAAAGCTGAGCTTTGAGGGTGACACTAACTAGATATCAGGCACTAACCTGAAAGGTGGGTAAGGAATCCCTCCTTTAAGATTTCTAATTAATGTATTGTTTTGTGAGTTTGTTGATGACTGTAATCCTTCTATGAGGAAAGGTACAGAGCTGTAAATGAAAATTTCATCCTGCCACTTGATAATGAGTTCCTCCAAGCTTAGTCAAATTGGTCTTCAGACAACAGATAACATGGGCCTTCCTCAACCCATTCTTGATGTGTTTCCAGCTTATTAAGTCTGCTATTCTTCTCCCCAGCCTTTTCTTACACTGTCACTAACCCTGTTTGCTGGTGCTAGAGTTTGGAGCCTGCTTGTTTAACTTTTGAGAAGCCAGGGACTCATCATACCACAATTAAACATCAAAACAGGATTTTAGTGGAGGTGGTATGCTGAGTGGAATAAAAATACTTCTGCCCACAGATTTTATTTAGTCACAGATAAAGTGATTTCATGCAAAATGATGAATTGGGTGATGTTTGTTAACCTCTTCTTTCTTTGATCTCTCAACCTTCTATACCAGTGGTGTTCCCAACCCCTAGGAGAGAATAAATCAATAACAACTTTCAATAATAATAAATGATATTTACATAAGATTTTATAGTTTGAAAAACACACACACATATTACCTGATTTGAGCTTTCATAGATAGGCATTAGAACTATTATTATTATATCCATTTTATAGATGAAGAAATTAAGGCTTGCAGGGATTAAGTGGCTTATTTAAGTTTTTCTTACTCCAATTCCAGTATTTTATCCACTATACTAGGCTAGTACTTAATATGAATAGAAAAGCGACCTAAGCATTGGGTTTCTGGTCCTTACCACTAGATCATCAAGGGAAATGGAGAAGGTGAAAATTTCAGAGAACAATGATGAATCTGGAAAATAGAGAATCTCTATGGATAGACAAGTTTGGCTAGAGAAAATGGGTATGTGTTTGTATTTACTGGCTGATCCTTCTCACATCTGTTTTGTTTAAAGGGCATTTTCTTAGAGGCCCATGGGGAACAGGGCAAGTCTTTAACAAAGACAGTGGCTTCAGGTTACTGAATTTCAGAAGGACCAGGTTTTTGGGAAAAGCATGATTTGGGTCATGATAATGGCCAGGTATCAGGGGCTTGACATGGAAAAATTTATGCAAAAAATGCATAGTTAATCTTCTGTCTTCATTTCTCCTCTGTCAGTCATCCCCAAAGATTAAAGTGATTTTGATTTATCAACTATCTCCAGCTCAGCCTGAGAGAATTCAATTCAGTTCAAATCACTTATTAGTAGAGAGAGGTAGTGATTAGCCCTTTTTTATAAAAAACATGTTTATTCTGAACTAACAAACAACAAATAATATGAACATTTTCATGTAAATAGTAGAACATAAACAATAACAGGAAATATTTATTAGACACTTATTGTGTGTCAGGCATTGTGCTAAGTATGAGGGTACAAAGAAAAGCAAAAACAGTATTCCCACCCTCAAGGAGCATATATTTTAATAGGAGAGACAAAACGCAAACGATTTTTAGTTGCAAAATGTATATAAATGTAAATGAGAGTTAAAAAAGGCATAAACTGTGCCAAGATATGGAGGATTACATATGAAATTATAGATCTTTAATCTACATAGTGAGTTTTCTTTTGGACTATATAATAAATTTAAATTATTTTTCAAAGCTGTTTTTACTTGTCCATGTTTTTTTCTGCATTAAAAATGTTTCAAAACTTTGCATAAAATTGCTTTAACTATCCTCTTTTCTGTTTTTTCCATCCCATCTCTCTTCCTAACTCTTCCACCTTTCTCCTATTGGGAAAGCAGAAACAAAAATGAATCCAAAAATACTTATAATAAATACACACAGTCAAGCAAAAACAATTTCCTTCAGTGACTGCATCCAGAAGTATATGTCTTATTCTGCATCATGAGATTATTATCTCTATTTCAAGTATCATTATCAGTCTTCTGGAATTGTGGTTGATCATTGCATTACATTGCCAAGAGAGAGTTGTATGTATAGCCATTTTGGAATAGGTTATAGCCAGTTGACTCTTGAGCTCATGATTTTCTGAAGAATCATTCAAAATGGTCTCAACCTCACTCACATTCTAATGGCTTCCTTTAGGGACTCTTTTACTTCCACTGTCCAGGAAAAACAATACCTTAAGAGAGAGACACAATGGATCTGCCTTCACTCTGAGGCCACATGACCTTTTAAAGATCCTTGCCTTTATGTGTGTGTGTGTGTGTGTGTGTGTGTGTGTGTGTGTTTTATTTTTAGATAAAGGGAATGGAGCCTCCATAACCTTGTGAATTCTAAAAGTCCTTAGGGTGTCTTGATATCCCAGGGGTCCAGAGTCTCTATTCCAAAGCCAGGATAGCTTTGTTATCATATTATTATCATATGTTATTATTATTATTTGTTCTGGAAAACTATATTGTTAATATTCCATACCCTCCCCAACACATCTATTGCCATTTAGGTGATCTGCAACTTTTATTATTTAGAACCTGATATTTCACAATGTATAACGAGTATGTCAGTATCACCATAAAATCATCGGTATTGAAAAGTTGAGATTTTGTTTCAGGGAGAAATTTGAAGGTTATTAAAGGCCCTCTGCAATTTCCCAAAGGCAATCCAGCTTATTTTGCTCCTCCTTTTCCATTCTAGGTCCAGTTGTACATATGTCCAAGAGTATTGTACTAATTGGATGCAACCCAGGACTTTCAGCAAGCCATTTCCATATTTTCATAGGCAATTTTGCAAGGGAAAGAGACAAGGAGGAAGAAGACAGAATGTGGTGGATGTAAGGATTCAGGAGTTTTCAGGGTCTAGCTGAGATGAGGACAAAAATTTGATGCTAATTTTGAATGTTGGTAGGAAAGTTGGTAGAAACTGGATCAAACCCCTAATTTTAGTAGGATTTACTTTTGCCATAAATCACCCCTCTCCATGGTCTCAAATGGTTGCCAAAACTTGTTTGGTCACACCCAAATCATTTCTTTAAACATTGTTACATTCTACTAAGCAATGTGCTATGTAACATTTTATATGGTTCTTTTAGTATTTAGTGGCACTTCAAAAATAGCAACTGAGTTTCATAGTAGCAAAGATAAGCTAGAAATTTGGAAATAATTCAGGTGGACTGATGAATAGACAAGGAGGTAAAAAAAGTGAATATCCTGCACAAAAATTTATGGGGCATGAGGGTCTGGACTCATGGTGCCTTTTACCTCTCATATATTATTCCTAGTGGGGTTTGCTGCTTTAAATTGTTCCCTTCTCAGTGCAATTCTTTCTTAATATTTCTCTGTCCTCTTAAGAACAAAAAACAGTTTCGCAAAACTAACCAGAAATTGACCAGATCTGATACACTATGCAAACTTCCACGAGAGGAAGCAAGTATGTCTCATCATTTTTCCTCTGGGATCCACAGAATGTTGCAGTTCATGTAGTTTCAGTTTTCATTGTAGTGGTCATTTTATATATTGTTTCATTCTGCTTACTGCATTCCACATGAAGTCTTCTTATAATTTCTGAATTCCCATATTATCTTAAACCACTTAGTTATTCTATTATATTCATATATCACAATGCTATTCTCCACTAGTGGACAAAAACTTTATTTCCCTTTTATTTTTTGTTATGACAGAAAAGTTCTGCTATGAATAACTTGATATGTAGAGGATCCTTCTCACTTTTCTCTTTCTTTTGTTATTCAGTTGTTTTCAGTCATATCTGAAGCTTCACAGTCCCATTTGGGGTTTTCTTAACAAAGACATTAAAAGTGGTATGATATGGCAACAAATAGGTAAATTAATTTTGGTAGAATTGTCATTTTTTATTATATTGGCTCGGCTTGCCCATGAACAATTAATTTTTCTCCACTTGTTTAGATCTGACTTTTTTAGGTGAAAAGAATTTTGTGATCATATTCATAGTTTCTGGGTTTGTCTTGGCAGATAGTTTTTGTTGCCATTGTTCAGTATGTCTAACTCTTTGTAACACAACTTGGAGTTTTCTTGGCAATGATATCAGAGTGGCTTGCCATTTCTTTCTCCAGCTCATTTTATAGATGAAGAAACTGAGGCAAACAAAGTTAAATGACTTGCCTTGGGTAACTGGCCAGTCAGAAAGGTGAGTCTTCCTGACTCCAGGCCTGGCACTCTATCCACTGTGCCATCTAGCTGCCTATCTCTCTTTTTGATCCTTCTAAATTGGTAAAAGTTCACCAAGTGTGTTGTTTGTCCTTTCTTTTCAAAAAGGAGCAATGACATCATGGGTAATGTTTTTACTTGGATGTGAATTGGATTTAGGTGAGGCAGAGTTGCACAAAATCTTTAGTCTCATTCTATCTTCCAGTGTCATCAAAGTCTAGTGGCAGGACAAAAGTCCAGGTGACTGGCAATGACCCAGGAAGACATGGATCACCTTGGAGTCTTCAATGCTTGATCAAACTCTTAAGTCTTTAGTTACCTTCATGTCTATTGGAACAAATTATTCTCATCTACTCATTCTGCCAAAGAAAGTCTTCATATACTTGGATTAGACATCTCCCTAACTCTCCAACAGGCTTCATACCTGTCAGTTACCCTCAACTTGTTTTAGTCCATTTGTCTAATTTTACTGGGGTATGGCTGTTGTATCTGCTGTAACTTGTTAGAGCCACACTCCTTACCAAATATAATCTATCCCAGACCCTCCATGTTGCTCTCCAGGCATCTTCCAGGCATATTGTGTTACCTCTCTGCCCCTGTTTGCTTTTAACTCTATCTCTGAGACCAATAATAAAATCAATCTTAGTGTAGCAAGTATTCTTCCAGAGCAAGACTGGCCACATCTCCCTCTCAGCATTCTCTTTCTCTCTGTATGTGTCTCTTTGTCTCCGTCTGTCTGTCTACATCACACTAATTAACATACTCTGGCATTTGAATATATCTGACCAAGAAATTACAAATCTGTATCTCTTTCTTTTGTTTTCCCCTTACCATATTGCCATTAACTCTTTTCTCCCTATATTAGTTACACGGCTAATATGTGAGGCAGAATTCAAATTTAGGTCTTTCTTATCCCAGGTGCGGTGCTAGTTGCCTCTACTAAATCTTTTCCACCACCACATTGAGAGGACAAACTTGTTCAGGCCAGTACAGAAATAGAAATTATGTGTTAACAGCAATTTAATTTTTTTTTTTTTGCTGAGGCAATTGGGGTTAAGTGACTTGCCCAGGGTCACACAGCTGTTACGTGTCTGAGACCAGATTTGAACTCAGGTCCTCCTGACTTCAGGGCTGGTGCTCTATCCACTGTGCACCTAGCTGCCCCAATTTAATTTTTTTTTAAGAAAATTCAATATTTTGTTGGAGGGGATGTGGGAAAACTGGGACACTGATACATTGTTGGTGGAACTGTGAACGGATCCAACCATTCTGGAGAGCAACTTGGAACTATGCCCAAAAAGTTGTCAAACTGTGCATACCCTTTGACCCAGCAGTGTTTCTACTGGGCCTATATCCCAAAGAGATCTTAGAGGAGGGAAAGGGACCCACATGTGCAAGAATGTTTGTGGCAGCCCTTTTTGTAGTGGCTAGAAACTGGAAACTGAAGGGATGCCCATCAATTGGAGAGTGGCTGAATAAATTATGGTATATGAATGTTATGGAATATTATTGCTCTGTAAGAAATGACCAGCAGGACGATTTCAGAGAGGCCTGGAGAGACTTGCATGAACTGATGCTGAGTGAAACGAGCAGAACCAGGAGATCATCATACACAGCAACAACAGTATTACATGATGATCAATTCTGATGGACATGGCTCTCTGCAACGAAGAATTGTCTCAAACCAGTTCCAGTTGTTCACTGAAGAAAACCATATACACCCAGAGAGAGGGAAATGAAATATGGACTACAACATAACATTTTCATGATCTCTACTGACATTTGTTTGCATTGTGTTGCCTTTCTCTGATTCTTTTTTTTTCTTGTAGATAGGATTTTTCTTGCATAACTTCTCAAGCATTTCAACATTATTAGCATGTAGTGGACTTCCTGCCATCTAGGGGAGGGGAGGGGACTGGGGGTAAAATTTGTAATGGAAAGCTTTGTAAAGATCAATGTTGGGGAACTACCCATACATATGTTATACAAATAAAAAGCTTTAACAAAAAAAAATTCAATATTTTAAATTTAGAGACTAGATCAGTTTCTATTTTGGAGCTCATCTAAGCTATTTTTGTTTTATTAATTTGACTGATCAAATCTGTCAAGATGAGTGGACTAGTTTGTAGATGTGGACAGCCTGTTTTATTTTGTAGAGAATTGGATTGTGCTAATAGAGACATGCTGATAAAATTTAAAGATGAAGAGAGATTATATTCATCTTCCTGTTTGCAACTGACATTCCAGGCTGCTCACAAGCTATTTCCAAGTAGTAAATATTTAATGTGTTCACAGATCAATGTTGAATATGACCAGCATTTTTGACTTTATGAAGATTGTATTACTATAACTATGATAAATGCATTTATCCAAGTCTCCAAGTAAAAGTAAGATGTGGATTGAAATATAATATGGCTCTGTTGTATTTTTCTGTATTTGGATTAAATCCAGTTTCAGGTCATAGATATGGCTTCCATTTTCAGAAGAAAAACAAATTAATATAATATTTTGGCCAAGACAACTCTAGAAGAAAAAAACAATATCTTAAAACATACCGGTATTATGGAGAAGATCTGTGATTTTATCTGCATAGACAATTCTTGGTATGGGAATACCAACTTTCATGCAGATTGCAGCCTGTGTATTAGGTAGATGGATAGTTGCTAGACATCCACAAATGTGAGGTGACTTTGCCCTGGATCATGTTAGTATGTATCTGAGCAGAGATTTGAATCAAGGTCTTCCTAATGTCATATCCTACATTCCATGCATGATGCCTCAATATGCAACCTCAAAATTATTCAAAGAGCCTTTTTTAATAGGGTTCCACTCCTCAGAGGAGTTTACCTCCATTGTGTTTACTATACAGTTCCCCATTTGAAGCTGTACACAGCAGATAGTCCAATATTCAAACTTCAGTGACAACTTGTACCAAATGATTTTCTTAAATGACAAAGAATTGAATAGTAAAATGAAGCTACTAAAATGTTACAGTAATAAATATTTACTTAGCATAAAATGCCATTACAAATCAAGTTTATTATACAGGTACAAAAATGTGCACAATAATAAATGATGATTTATGATACATTGAAGACTTTAGGGAAGGCGTGCTTTTTTTTTTAAGTTGATTGTTCTAGTGGATAAAAGTACCAGTACTCATTGGGCAGATTGCCTCACATAACCAAAGAGAAAGGTGATCAGAAATTTTTAAATTTCTACAGTATCAGGTTACACTAATGTGGAAACCCAGCCTTTTAAAATGCAACTTAATAGAAAACATGGTAAATTAATCCATTCTTAATGAGTTCAAAAGTAAAATGTTTCACTAACAATTGATTCTGCACATAGTGGATGGTTTGTTGCCATTTTACAAGTTATGTTTAGATACATGATATTTAAATCTTCTTCCCCTGGCTTTCTTCTAAATGAAGTCTTTGGAACATGAGGCTGGTTTTGAGAAAGACTCAGCAGTGGTAGTATCTGACTTTAAAAACCTTAAAATAATAGTGAAAATTGAAAGCTAAGCTTTTCCATCCTCAGTATCTTCCCTTCCCCCATCCTAGTTTCTCTCTTCTAATAATAGACACTTTGAAAAATAGGAACAAAATCCTGCCAGAGGAATAATTGACTCTCCTGGGAACACAGGAGGAAAAGTCAATAACTAAGGTCAGTCTTCAGTTTTCTATTGACATGATTGACCTGTAATATAAGAATTACTCAATGCCCTCATTAAAGTATATGAATATGTAGTACCCACAATTTCTAGAACATTTTGGATCATATTTTAAAAATAAACCTTGAAATTTTTAAAATTCATTGTAATTATTAGCTCACGGACCCCCACTTTCACCTTATCCATTTTTGGTAAACCTACTATTTTCCATTTTTCCTCATGTGGGAATTCTTCCTTATCAATGAAATTACAGGTCCTGTCTTTATCTCCATTGTTTCATGTTATGACAGTTTAGTCACTGTCTGTTTTAATGGGACTTCTGTCATCCAAGAGAACTGTCTGATCCAAGGTTTTGTGCATGGCAGCCACTTAAAATGTTATCTGACTGGCTGATTTAGTACCCAGAAGAGATGGGTTTTGTTTTATTCATCCAGAAGCATCTAGATCATACCACCTAACTAACTTTAGTTAAATGTCAAGATTTCTATCCACAGAAATGACAAACAACCCATAGAAAATGAATCAATTGCACATATATTTATACATAGTTTTATACACACATACATATATAAACAAATATTTCCAAATTTTTTCATATCCAATTAATGGTGTAGTACATACAATAGATGAGTTCCTATTCAATGAAGATGTAAAAAGTCATGGATGTAAGTTTTTTTTGCTGTCCTTTTTATCTTAGAAGTTAATGCCCTATGTTAAAAATGCAAGAATGTGCTAGAATTGAATTCTGGAAACAAGTTTTGAGGAACAATTTAAGGAGTTATTGTTTTTAGTTCTGCTGGTGTGTCACCTAGGACCATAAACAACTTGATTTCATATATACATAATAAGCATACACATTCATAATTTATTGGAGGGGAATACATTGTTGTAAGTTACCCCAGGTAAAGGATAAGATCCTTCCAGCCCAGTACCCTCCCCTATCTCTATCCCCATATAAAAAGGTAGTTTATTTTAGACCCTAATGGCAAATGAAGATACAATAGTTTATTTATTTAATCTTTAAAAAATAAGCTTGAGTTTCTTATACTCTCTATTAGAAATTTACAGACAGTTGGAAAGAACCAATACACCACAGATAGAATTCTTTGGGTTTTTTTAAAAGAGGTTTTCTTCCTGAAAGTGAATCACTTATCTCCTGGACTTGGTTGATGCAATAGAATCATCACACTGAAGCTATCATGCTGCTATGATTTATCAGCCAACCTCTTTCAAATCAAATGGAAAGAAAGCCTCCATTCCATCTAATCTCTAATTTTTTTTTTTGATGAGGCAATTGGGTTTAGTGACTTGTCCAGGGTCACATAGCTAGGAAATGTTAAGTGTCTGAAGCTAGATTTGAACTCAGGTCCTCCTGACTTCACAGCTGGTGTTCCACCTCTAATTTAAAATGAAACACAAAACAAAAAACCCAACTCTAGTCAAATTATCTGAGCAATTTTATGCTCAGTGGAACTCTAGGAAATAGCAGTTTGAAAACAATAGAGATCTCATAATTAATATTAAACAACAAAAAAGAAATAAAAATAAGTAATAGGATATAACTTTAAAAATTATAAGTTACTACTGAAATGTTGCATTTAATATAGCCATTTATCAATTAGAGTCTGCCCTCTTATCATGAATTGTAGAGATACTCTACAACCACCATGGATTTCACAGTTTCTCTGAAGATGAATCAGAGATTAATTCATTTCATATTAAAGTTTTATGATTAATGATAAGTGCCATATAGCAGGGAGGGAGTCAGAAGCTCTGAAGCTAATTTGGATGTAGCTTGTGTGTCAGTGGGCAGGACTCACAAAAATCTCAGAAGAAAAACTCCTACTGTCATTTAGGAGAAATTTAATCATCAATTTCAAATAAAGACAAATTTTGACTAACATACCATTAGGTAATGTGTGATCTTGTGAGCAAAGTTGGGGCTTGAAGAAAAATTTCTGTAGAAGGGACTGTGAAAAAAATGCCTAGAATACAAAACTTTGAGAAGTTTAGAGTGGCAAAGATCTTATTTTTGCCTATGTTGAATAAGATCTTACTATTCAAGACTATAAACCCCTCCAACTTATATGTGATTTATATTATCTAAACCAACAGTACCATTTTGGTTTAGCACCTGCCATCAAATTGACAAACTGATTCTAGTCTCTCCCCAGCTTAACAAAACAACCCTGTAAATTATCATATAAAACAAACAAAGATAATAATTGACAAATATTTAAGGAATAGAATTTCTATTTCCCATCTCAGGAATATGCTATTGTTTGATCTCACCCCACAGGGGGAAAATATGTATATCTATACATCTATATATATAGTGAATTCAAGTTCAATTAAGTCTTTAAAGAAAGAATGACAATAGAAGAGAGGATTGTAGGGAATTTTAAGCGTGCCTTAACATCTGAGAAAACATACCCCAGAGATGGAAAGGGTCACTGGTGACAAAATCATATACATATTTAACTGGAACAGTTAATAAGAGGATTAATTAATGAGTTAATAAGAGGATAAATAAATTATCCCTTCCTGATTAAGCTATTAGTTATAAGCTAGAATAAAACTTCCAACCTGAATAATCCCATATGAACCAAACATATATTTATATAGACAGAATTCATCTATTTCCTCATGGAACAGGCAGATTCATACAGAATCTAGGGATTTTAGGTCCTACAACCACTTTTGGTGATGGGAAACTATAATCTGCAACCTTGTCACTGTACCCCTGACCCCCAAGTTCTGATGGCAGCAGCCATTGGATCAAAAGAAAAATGAAGGCGTTTTCCCATTATTGTATAATTGGACATAATCTATAAGTACAAATAGCTGTAAGGAATATCATGTGCTATTTTATATAGAAGAAGCATCAGGATTCCTTTTATGTTTTAAAGGTCACTGATTCATCATGGGATTTAAAAACTTTTTACAAGGTCTCTTTTGCTAGAGAGGTAAAATAAACAGGGGACAAAATATTTAGTATTGACTCAAAATGACTTGGAACAAAAAAAATTATTGTATCAACATTGATTCAGTTCTCAACACAACCAATCTAGAACCCTTTCTGCTATAGTGGATATGTGGCTTTTCCTTCAGAACATTATAATTAGCAATCTTTTGCCTAATCCAGCTGATTAGGGTCAATGATCTAGAGACTCCTAAATTTAAACCAGTGCTTGCTGCCTACCTACACACACACACACACACACACACACACACAATGAAGCCAATTCACTCATTATTCTGACGCCGGAGTAAAAGTCCAGATATCTGGAGCAAATGACCAGGCATCTTAATATCTTTACAGAAGTGGAATGGCCAGCTTTTAGTTACTGGAGAACCGAGTCATGGCACTTTCTTTGAATAAACATCCATTTCCCATATTGACATTGGATTTAGTGAGAAGGTAGTGACATAGACTTTTTAAACACCTTAAACCCTCTTGCTGGCCCAGGATATGGAGGAGGTGGAACATCATATTTTCCAGTCAGTGCCACGGCTTGTTCATAAGAAGGCAGTCCTGAATCCTCTGGGGGAAGAGGTGATGGGGTTAAGGGAGATTCCTCATGTCTTCTAAAGATAATAGTTGGATGGTGTCTACCTGTTCTTACGTAGACAGCTGAGGAACTAAACAGAGACATATCAATAGCACCGATTTCATTTTCATGCTAATAAAAGACATCGTTGGTGATATTTCTAGATCAAAGAGTGTTTTTTTAAAAGAAATTTTTATGCTCCTTATCTTTCCCAGGGAGCCACTTCATATAAAAAAGTTATTTTTAGAGGAAAAAAAACCCAGTGCAACAGACTGATACATTGAAAAAGTCTTGAAACCATGTATAATGTGTAACAGATGTGGACTGCCCACTTCCTTGAAAGCACAGATTGGGAGTGACCTCTAACATCAGTTTTTTAAAAAAATGTTTAGTTGTTCAGTCAAGCCCAATTCTTCATGATCTCATTTGGGGTTTTCTGGGCAAAGATTCTGTAGGGGTTTGCCATTCTCTTCTCCAGCTCCTTTAACAGATGAGGAAACTGAGGCAAATAGGTTGAAGTGACTTGCCCAGGGTCACCCAATTGGTAAGTGTCTGAAGCCAGATCAAAGATTGTGTTTTTTATAGTAAAAGCTAGAAAGTGCAATGGCTAGAACTTTGGATTCAGAGATGGGAATGCCCCAAATTCTATTCCTGCCCCAGGTATTTATTTATCAGCATGAGCCTTGAGAAGTCCTTTAATTTCTATCTATCTCAGTTTTCTCATCTTTAAAGAGAATAATACACTTACCTTCCAGAATATTGTGAGGATAAAAATGAATAAATATTGGTAATTTGCAATCCATATAGTAGCATATAAATATTAGTTAAAATTTTGTTATTATTATAATGAGAACATTTACAACAGATTGTAATATTCACTCTATAATTGCTCACAATCAATTATAATGTAATTAGCAACAATATCAATAATTACATTTTCATGATAATTAGTTATAATCATGAATATTTTAAACTTGGTGACTTTGAGCAAGTCACTTAATTTCTCTGGGTTACAGTAGTCCATCTATAAAATGAGAAGGTTGGATTTCAGCTGTAAATGCTGAAGCTATGATGAGATGATCTCTAAGGTTTCTTTTAGCTCTAGCTATAGTTTTCATAATTTTATTTTGTCCACTGATCTTTCCCTTTATTCAGTCCCATTACAACCATTGTCATCATTCTGTGACTCCCAATCCTGGTTTGATGAATATAATTCAGATCTCTGGAGCCTATTCTACCTCTGACTTCTTTCATCTTCTATTCAATGCACTAATTTTCTTATACATCTTTGCATCTTTGTACTTTGTCATTTTCCTACTCAAAACCTTTCCCAGCTCTACTATGTGGCCTTCAAGGCCTCCCATAATCTGACATCATTCATCCTACCTAATTATTATTTCCTTCTTTTCCTTGAAATGGAAGGACCTTCTGGTCCAGATCAGTCCCCTCACTGTGAGAGAAGAAGCCTTCCTTGATTTAAGATGCATTGAAAATTCTTCTTCTACCAAATCCTGCTCATTCAAGCTTGGCTCAAGTTTACCTTAATGATTTCAGTCTTTATTTTTCCTCCTTTTCTTTTTTTAAATTAATGAATTTATTATACCATATTTACATATTATATATAATTCATATAATCATATGTAATAACACAATGCAGTATTATATATTATATAACATAGAATGCATTTATTATACTATAATGAATTAAATGAAAGAACTCTTTTCTATCCCTACCCTTTTTTTTCTTTTCAACTCTTTCAGAAGTTATAATTTATATGACACTATTTTTTTAGCCCAGAATTATGATTTCCTTAGGATAAGAGACTCTATCATTGTTTAGTCTTTTTCATTCCTGTCTGACTCTTTTTGGCTCCATCTGGACTTTTCTTAGCAAAGATACCGGTTTGCCATTTCCTTCTCCAGTTCATTTTACAGATGAGGAAATTGAAGTGAACAGAGTTAAATGACTTGCCCAGGTTCATCCAACCCACTGGTTCCAAATCAAGCACTCTAACCATTTTACCACCTGGTATAGGATATACCCAATGAAAAATCTTCCTCTGCCAATGCAGGTTAATGATTTTCCCAGGGCCACATAAGCAGTATGTGTCAAGGTGGGGATTTATTTTTTTTCTTAAAAAGAGAGAAATATAAGTTCTGAAGTAGTCAAGGATGCCTTTACTATCTTACAATTTAGCCATTAGATCTTTATTTATATCTGTCTCCATCCCTACCCACTGGTATCTTGCAGAGGATTTGGCCACTTAAAATGTATTGAGTACTTAATTAACACTTAGTGAGTGGTTGATATGAAACACACAGCTTTGCTGTTTTAAACTTTCATCAGCTATTATTATGTTTATGATTATTTCTCCCAGTCCTGTTGTATACATTTTAAACACACAATTTATTAACTTATACAACTATACTTATTTCATTTTATTATTTGTTGAATGTTAGGGCCTGTATTCCCTCTCAAGCCTCCTTCCCAACTACTTATAAATTAATTCCACTGAATGATTAGGTGGCAAGTTCCTTAAGGTGACTATATTTTTTCTTTTTTCTTTTTTTTGTATCTTCAGTAATTAGCATGGAAGCTGGAGCATAGTAGTTACCTAATAAAAGTTTGCTAACTGGCTTATATTTATGACTAATCAGTTACATAATTGAGGCCATTTGAAACTGGATATTGAAAATCCAGATACAGTCTCTAATCCCCATATCAGCTGATGAGTATCATTTCCTCCTGATCAGCTCTAATAAGAAATTCACTCACTTGTGTTTCTTTTCTCTTGCCTTTGAAGGTTAAGAGGCGGGGGGACATTATGGAAGGAAATAAGGGAACATAGAAGAAAAAGATTGAGGTCCCAATCCCTGGTTGACTACTTCCTGGACAAGTCCTTGACTTTAGTGGGCCTCACCTTCCCCACCTGTAAAATAGGAATATTACAACTTGTATCAGACCTGCCTCTAGCATACTGTGAGGAAAATACTTTAAAAAATGTGAATCACAGGCCAGTTCCAATGGTCTTGTGATGAAGAGAGCCATCTACATCCAGAGAGAGGACAGTGGGAACTGAGTATGGATCACAACAGTATTTTCACTCTTTTTGTTGTTATTTGCTCACATTGTTTTCTTTCTCATTTTCTTTCCTTTTTTATCTGATTTTTCTCATGCAGCATGATAATTGTAGAAATAGGTATAGAAGAACTGCACATGTTTAACATATATTGGATTATCTGCCATCTAGGGGAGGGGATGGAGAGAAGGGAAGGAAAATTTGGAACAAAAGCAAGTGTCAATGCTGAAAAATTATCCATGCATATGCTTTGAAAAATAAAAGCTTTATTAAAAAAATTGTGAATCATTATTTAATGTCAGCTATTCTTCTTTGGGAGGAATTGATGAATACTGTAGTTAAAAGGGCAAAAGCAGAGGTGGAGTGAGGGTGGGAAAGAAAGAGGGGAAAAAGTATAGGGGAAGGAGAGGAGGGGGAAGATAAAAAGGAAAAGAAAAGAAAGAGGAAGAGAGAGAGAGGAAAACAGAGGACTGAGACAGAAACAGACAGAGAAGAGAGGCAAAGGCCTGACTAATTCATGAACTGGCTAATCCTCTCTGGAATAATTGATAATGGACTCCTGGTGAGGCTAGCACAAGTGTGTTTAGAAGAAAATTAAACACACTTGCTCTTCTGTCAGAAATCTGGAATGTCTTTATGATAAATGCTCATCCCCTGCTCAATCAAGCTGAACGGCCTTCTATTTGGGAGGGAGACCAGCCCTCTGTTTGCCCATAAGGCTCAGGTATGTCAGATAAGGCAAACAAATAGAACTTCTTTGCCCTAAGCTGCTGAATCAAGCAAGTGACAAATCCTTATCATAAACACATTCCAGGTTGTGCTTTAATTGCTAGTCATCTTAAAGCAATCTGCCTTTTCATTGTGAGAACAAGGGAGCAATTCTATCACAAAGTCAGTGAATGGCTCCAGTGTTCTGTACAACATCACCCATCCATTGTGAGTAGAAGGAAAAAAAACATTCTAAACATTATTTTCTAGAAACACTATTATGGGCTCATTTTAACTGAATTCATAGTTATCCCATCCTGAAAAGAAGAATATCACATTAGGCACTTTCCTTCCAACACAACTGAGAAATGGAATGATCTTATATCATCCATTTGTCTTGCATGTGTTTATTGCCAAGATGATGTAATAATGCTCTGATTTCAATTTTCAAAAAAAAAGTTATTGAATACCACAAATCCCTAACTTTTTTTTTTTTTTTGCTAAGGCAATTGGGGTTAAGTGACTTGCCCAGGGTCACACAGCTGTTACGTGTCTGAGACCAGATTTGAACTCAGGTCCTCCTGACTTCAGGGCTGGTGCTCTATCCACTGCGCCACCTAGCTGCCCCTCCCTAACTTTTTTTTTAAAGCAACTATCTTCTCTGGGTTTCATTTTGTTTTTAATCCTTACACTTTGCCCACATTTAGATTTCAAAGCCAGGGCATAATTTTACCTCACAGCAATCCTCTGCCCTTAATCTTTTCCCCAGAGGACCCAGGAAGAAGTTAGGACTCAGAATTTATATTGGCTGTAATCCATTCACAACAAACCACCGAGAGACAGCTGGGGAACCTCAAGCTCTAGCCTCAAACTCTAGCTATCTCCCCAGCTCTGGACAACCCCACAAAAGCTCAGATCCTGTGGGGAGACTGGAGCCCCAGCTAGAGGGATAGGAGCTCACAGGACCCAAATACATATTGATAGAGCTGGGCAGGACCTGCTTGGGTGCAATGACACAGAGGAATTCCCAGATATCTCACTGTATCCCCAGAACAGGGCCAGGACTCAGTGAAACAAACAGGACAAATTCAGATTTAATTTTAGGAATGCAGCTTCATGGTGGCTGGCTCCCAATAGGGCTTCCCAAAGACCTGGCAGAGGGCCGGCCCCCTCCTCCTTGGGTCAAAAGTTCTGCCAGTTGAGTTGCTCCTCTAGGTTAGATAATACAAAGTAAGGCATTGTTTCCTGAAGGCCACGACTGAAATACATGTGTTACCAAGAAGGAGAGAAGGCTACTTGTCTTTCTTCTGGCTTTCTCCCATTAGCACACACACTTTAATAGCACAAAAGGGCCACGGATTCATCAGTGTAGATTGGGGATGGATGAGTTGTTCTTAACCTGAGATCTACCGATGAGACAAAGACCCTGAAGCTTAGGGAGATTTAGGGAGCATTGTGAGACTGGGATAGAGCTGGTACAGCCATCTGGTATACCAAGCTCTTTCTACCACACCTTACTACCCCACCTCCAATAATGAAGTATCCTGTTTCTTTAACACTGCAGATGCTCAAAGGATATAATTTTCAAAACAGGTGAAACATTTAATTAGATGTATCCTATAATCTATACAGAATAAAGATACCCGAGACCACTGTTCCACATTTTCCCTTATGGTATATATGATGGGCAAAAGAGAAGGAGTACTTCAGGAAAAAAAAGTGAGGAAAGAAAAAGGAGGAGAAGAAGAAAAGATGAAAAGGGAAGAAAATGGAAGAAAGGTGAACCATGAAGAACAAAGTAACAGGCAAGAGTATAAATCGTAGCAAATTAAATCAGTGCTAGACCATCTGACTCAAATAACTGTAAATAGTAGAAACAGAACCATATGTGAAAATGTGGCTTTTAGAAGTGATACAAAAATATTTCCTTATTATAAGAGTTGGGAGGGAAGAAAAAGGGAAGGGACATATTTCATATTCCTCTTGCTAGATTGGAAGCTCCATGAGGACAGGGGCCATTTCCCCTTTCCTCCCCCAGCATCTAGCATAAAACATTGTAGGTATTTTGATGAATTAGGATAGAGGAAAAAATGACAGCATGGAGTAAAGAGGGTCTTTTCTTTTTTCTTTTTCTACTGAGGCAATTGGGGTTAAGTGACTTGCCTAGGGTCACACAGCTAAGAAGTGTTAAGTATCTGAGGCCAGATTTGAATTCAAGTCATTTTTCTCTGTTGGTGAAATAGGAATAAGTTGAGCCATATTAATGAGGTCTTCATCTGGGTTCATAAACTTTTGTTTTTGTTTTTGTTTTTTACTGAGGCAATTGAGGTTAAGTGACTTGCCCAAGGTCACACAGCTAGGGAGTGTTAAGTGTCTGAGACCAGATTTGAGCTCAGGTCTTCCTGACTTCAGGGCTGATGCTCTACCTACTGTACCACTTAGCTGCCCCAGGGTTCATGAACTTTTAAGGCAATTTTAAAATGATATCTCTTTCTATATTGGTGATTAATTTTGTTAAAGTTATAATGGGTTCATTGGAATAGATAAATTACTTAAACTATTTACAACAGATGAAATTAATTTGATTTTTAAAAATGTTTTAAATTTAAAATTTTAAACATTCATTTATAAAGAGGATGTCCTTAGCAATCTCTTCTATGACATCAGAAAGATACTGATTTGTAAAGCAGTGAAAGAGATAGATAAATATTAGATAATTTAGAATTTACAGTAAGGAAATGGATTATGGAACAATTAGGTACTTTGTCCAAGGTCACATAAGACAAGAAAATGACAAGAGGGGGATTTGAACCTATTTTCCCTGACTCTCAATCTAGATCTCTTTTCATTGCAAATCAAAAACTTCTCAGATCAGTCATGGCAATAATGATTGTCTTTGTAAGTAGGGATCAAATTTTTTTGTAACCCATTCAGTTGACCAAAACAGTCATTAGACTAACAGATTTGCTAGCTTGGGAAAATAATAATTGGAATTTATGTAGTACTTCACAAATATTATCTCGCTTATCCTCAGAAAAACTTGGAGAGGAAAATGCTGTTATCATCCCCATTTTACATAAGAGCAACCAAGGCAAATAGAGGCTAAGTGACTTGTTCAGGCTTACAGTAAGCATCAAAGGCAGGATTTAAACTCAGGACTTCCTAGCTCCAGATTCAATCCTCTGCCCACTGCCCCATCTAGCTGCCTCCAGATATCAGGAAAGTCTAGTTTCAATCAGTCAGCACTTATTAAGCACCTACTATATGCCAGGCATGATGCTAGTTTCCTCTGACAGCTAGTAGCAGTTTAGTGGAAACTAGTATCCTGTCTTCGTACTCTGAGAGCAGCTTTGAGTCCATTTTACTAAGTGTTGTTGAACTCAAACAGAAATGATACCACTTTACAGAAGAATCCTAGCAGGTCACATATGGATTTGATTTTAAACTGTGATGCTATCTAGACATTATTGCATATTTATTTTTAGAGTTTTTTGAATTCAGTAGTATTTTATTTTCCCAATTACATGTAAAAATAGTTTTCAACATTCAATCATTTTAAACTGTATATTTATTTTAAAAATATTTCCCAAAAGGAAAATGCCATCCACATCTAGAGATAGAACTATAGCAACTGAATGTGGATTGAAGCATAGTATTTTCACCTTCTTTTTGTTTATTTTTTCTTTCTCATGCATTTTTCCTTTTTTGGTCTGACTTTTCTTGAGCAACATGACAAATATGAAAATATTCTTAAAAGGATTGAACATGTTTAATATCAGATTTTTAGTTGTTTTTGGAAGGTAAGGGACGGAGGGGGAAAATTTGGAACACAAATCTTACAAAAATGAATGTTGAAAACCACCTTTATATGCATTTGGAAAAAGAAATCACAATTGAGAAAAAAATTTCCTAATTACATTTTCATCTGGTTCCAGATACATACTTAGGAAGCTGCATGTTTGACACTTCTGTTTTACATCATGCTCTTGTACCACACAGTATATATAATATAATAAAAATCCATTTCATATACAATAAGTGATTTCTATCTTCATTGACTTTTTATAATTTCTAGTAAAAAATGCAGACATCTCAACCTGGCATTTAAAACCCTCCCCTGTCTAGATTCCCCTACACCTTTCCATTAGATTGTAAGCTCTTGAGGGCAGGGACCATCTCTCTCCCCAATTTTTTGTTTCCCTAGAATTTAGTACAGTGCCTGGCACATAATAGATGCTTAATAAAGGTTGACTGACTTTCCAGATTTGCTTCATTTTACTCTACCTCACAAAATCTATGTTCCAACCAAAACATGCCTAATTTATCATTATTATTATATTAATATATAATATTATATTGTGTTATATTATATTATATTATATTACATTATATTATATTATTATACTAATTTGTTCCCTGATCTTGAACTTCCATCTTTTCTCTCTTAGTCATTGCAAAGGCTGACCCACATTTCTAGAATGACTTTCCCTTCTTTACCTGTCTCCTAGCTTCCTTTAAGGCTCAGCTCTTGATTATCACCCCCTGGACCCCAAAGTCTTTCTTGGTTCCCTTGGCTGTTAGTTAATTGAATTCCTTCTCCTATAATTTTCTTGTTTTTATTTAGCTGTGTCTTTTTCATAGTAACCACTCCCTCCCTGAGAACTTAAGTTTTCTGAGGGCAGGGTCTACTCCATTTTTGTCTTTGTGACTAAATGCACTGGTACATAGTAAGAACTAAAAGAATGAATGTCTGATGAATTAAATTGAATGAAAGAAAGTCTGATCAGCTGTTAATGAGTCACGGAACTTCCTATTGGAGGCAAGGACTAGGTAATTTTTCATCTTTGTATTTATTCCTACTGCCTACCCTCATGCTATGCATACAGCAGGTGCTTAATAAAAAAGTTTTTTTTTTCAAGTTGGTAGGGACTTTAGTCAACTAGATTAATCAGTACTTGAAAAGGAATCCCCATTACAAGATACCTGTCTGTCCTATCTCTGCTGAAAAACCTCCAATGAAGGGGAACACTACCTCCCATTCCACTTTTGGACAGTTCCAATAGGTTGTTTTTCCTGACAATAAAACCTGAATCTTCTTTGCATCTCCCATTCATTGCTTCTGGATCTGACCCCTGGGGCCAAGAGGGACAAAGCTGGGTGGCCCAGTGGATAGAACATAGAATTTGGAATCAAGAAGACCTGTGTTTGAATTCTGCTTCAGGTTACTATTACTGGTCCCTGAGGAAGTCATTGAATTTCACTCAGCTTCATCTTTAAAACGGGGATGATAATAGCCCTACCTTCCAGGGTTACAAGAGATAACATATGTAGAACGTCATGTAATCATAGAAAGGAAACCATTAGCTCTGTATCACATTAAGACTGCATCCAGACCTGCTAGATCATTCAAATTAATTCACCATGCTGACAATGTGTCTTAAAGCACTATATAAATGCTAGCGGTTATGAATTCTCCTTCCACAAATTGTGGAGCAATGCAAACTGTAAAGTATGATATAAATGGCAGGTATTATTATTGTTGTTGTTGTGATCTGCTGGTCTCATGTCCATCTCCATTTCTCAGTGGAGAAATGTTAAAGTGATCTACAGCTAACAATACACATAGTGTCATTCTATTGAGAACAGATTCTCAGTTATACGTACCATGGCTGTCTTCTTCTTGTGCACTTGGTGATGCAGAGATAATAACCAAGTAATCCAGTGATAACCAAGAACACTCCAGCTGCAATTAATCCAGTCAGAAGTCCCATAACATCGATCTTCTCTCTCTCACCATCTTAAGGGAAATTGTTCAATCACTTCTTGTCAATATTCCTATAGCAACTGCAGAGCACATCTATAATTTTGAATTTCTCCTAAATCTAAGCACAGGCCTGCATTTTGTATATTATTAAAAACAAAGTCCAAACCAAGCACATTGTTTCGCATGTAACAGATCTTTATAAACATATTCTTATTTGATCTTTAAAAAAATCCTTGTAAATCAGTTGCTTTTATTATCTCCATTTTTACAGATGAAGAAACTGTCAGAGGCAACGTGACTTGTTCAGAGTCATATAGATAGTAAGTATCTGAGGCATGATTTGAATTCAGATCCTTCTAAAGCTAGGCAGCTTTGGATAGAATAGCAGATCTGAAGAGTAAGACTTAAGTTGAAATTCTGCCTGGGGTGGGGGGCACTTACTAGTTGTGTGGCCCTGGGCAAATCAATTAACATCTGCTGCCTCAGTTTTCTTATCTGTAAACACAGAGAAAACCACCCATTTCCCAGGGTTGTTGTTGTTCAGTTATGTCTGCCTCTTTGCTACCCCATTTGAGTTTTCTTGACAAAGATATCTGGAATGGCTCAATATTTTCTTCTCTAGCTCATTTTACAGAACTGAGGCAAAAAGGGTTAAGTGACTTGCTTAGCATCATAAAGCTAGTAAATGTCTGAAGCTGAATTTGAATTCATGCTCTGGTGAGGATCAAATAAGATATTTGTAAAGTGCTTTACAAACTTTAAAGTGATATAAAATGATATTATTATTACTAAAAATCTCTCAAAGGCAAACCTATCTGTTTATCTTGATCTGGTTACTAGCATAAAACTTAAATTATTTAAAATGGCATCTGTAGAACTTGGTTTTGTCTTTTTGGTCAAGGATTTCATTGATACAGGACCTATTGTACTAGTAAGGAAACTTTCTCTTCCCATGCAGATTGATAACCATTCTGCAACTTGCATATCAATAATATGTGACCCAAAGAGAAAGAGAATCATAGAAGCAACATCTCCCCAGTTCAATTTCATTTAGTAGCGAGGACTTGGATAAACGTAATTATTCTCTCCAGGTGGGGGTCACTGTAATAAAGTCCACTCGGCTCTGGGGCCCTACTTGAGGGGACTGAAAGAAAACCTGGCAAGAACAACAGCTAGAGATAATCAGCCAAGATAAGAAGGAGATCAGTCTCTCAGAAAGGCTCTTAACTCAGTCTAACAATCTTACTTTATCCAGTTTGCAAGCATGCAGCAGTTCAAAAAAAAATTAGAATATTTAACCACTTGACTCTGGCAGAAAGTATTCAACTTGTAGTAATACAAGCCTAGACTTTGTTTTTTTTCCCTCCTGTGGTCTTCAAGAGTCACTTAGAAATGTGGCGTCAGTTGGAAGGGAGTATATTATCTCACTCCTTTAATATCTCACCAAACTCGATTTTCAATACCTGGGTATTGAAGTTTTACCTCCATTTGTCTCAACTATCTGAGTATATAATTGGTAAGACTACTATAGACTAATAACACCGAGCAACAAGCAAACTTAATGTTAGGATCATCAGTCACAAAGTTGAAGTTTATTATAAGAAGGAGGAGAGAAATGAATGCTATTTAATTAGTTCTTGACTCACCTGATCTTGTACTTGGTCCTCGAACTGAATAATCCTGCCAAAACGCCATCTGTAAAAGTAAATCAAAGTTTAGTGAAGGAGATATTTGCTAATGGTTTTATTTTGTGCTAACATTCTCACCAACCAAGGAGAAAGATATGGTATAAACTAAGGGCTGCTAACCTCAGGGTACCTGCCACAAGGGCTGCTATTTGACCCTGGCTTAGCCATGATGGTGACTGACTGCCAGAGGGAGCTGCTCTTCTCTCATTTATCTGACCACAATTTATTTGAGTAAATATTAGTGATGATCAATTAAAAGGCATTTTTAAGTACCTACCATGTGTCAGGGACTGTGCTAGATGCTGGGAGTACAAAAACCAAAATAAAACAGATCCTATACTCAAGGAGGGCATATACTTTGGTGGACACTATCATGTACCTCTATACATTTATATGGGGCAAATCCAAAATAAAATAGAAGTAATTGGGGGGCAAGGACATACCACCAGTGGGGGAAGACTCCTCATACAGAGCTAAGTTTTTTAGAAAATAGATTCTTAGAGAAGAGGAAGGCAGAATCTATTTCAGGAATAAGGGGAGACCCTGGCAAAGATACAGAGATGGATAATGGACCAGTATGAGAGAATGGAAGTGATGTACAATAAGGGTGAAAAGGAAGGTTAAATTACTTCAAAAGACAAAGAGGAGTTCATAATTGATCTTAAAGGCAGTAAGAAATCAATGGAGTTTAGTGAATCAGAGAATGACATAAATATACGTGAATTTTAGGGGAAAACCATTTTAATGGCTTTTAAAAGGTTATACTGGTGTAGGCAGAAACGAACCAAGGAGGGAGTAGGTACCTAGTAACTGGAGTGGAAGAGGTGGGGTTAACCCACCAAAGATGGTCTATACTTAATCTAGACTAGTTTGCTCTATGTGAGTTTGCAATTGGACAGCAGTTATCAGGATCTCAGGGTCAATCAAAAAAGGTATATATTAAAGACATTCTTAAGATCGCTATTTGGAAAAAGGGGCTAGAACTTCAAATGACTGGGATAAAATTAAAAAAGACAGCATGAATATAGAATATAATCATTGTGTCCCCAAATAGGCTACAAATACAATGTGAAGATGGTTAAGTACAATTATGGCAGATAAAGAACTAGGGTCCCTGGTCTCCACATCTGCATAAAAATATTTAAAGAGACTCCTAATTGATCCATAAGAAAAATAACACACAAGGCAAAATTATTAAGGGGAATGTGATTGATCTGCAAAATAGAAGGTTATGGGACAAAAAAAACATTGCCAAGTGTGAGACTTATTATGTAAAGCCCCTCATTAATTTTTATTTTTGAACAAGATAGAGGTGGAGAAAGAAAGAATTTAACTAGACTTAAGGAAGAACCTTTATTATAAGAAATTAAATGGTTATCTAGAGAATAAGAGGCATAAGAGAATGTCCACTCACTTCTAGGAAATCTTTAAAATTAGCATCACAACTTGACATATGGCTAAAGTAGAGATGTGCCTCAGTCTAGGGACTGGGGACTGGAAGAAGCACTTACATAATACCTGCCTCTACAAACATGGCAGCGAGGTGCATTTTCTCATCTCTTCTTATGTTCCAGGCTTAGGTCAGAGCCCTTTGCTTTACACCAATCAACCTCTCATATCTATCTACTTATCTACCTACCTACCTACCTACCTACCTACCTACCTACCTACCTACCTA
>JAJPUD010001206.1:254068-308246 GCA_023553655.1 Myrmecobius fasciatus | reverse complement strand
CCTACCTACCTACCTACCTACCTACCTACCTACCTACCTACCTACCTGTATATCTATCTATCTATCTATCTATCTATCTATCTATCTATCTATCTATCTATCTATCTATCTACCTATCTACCTATCTATCTATATATATGTGTGTGAATATGTATATACACATGTATATCTATTTATACATATATTTTACAGACATATTGGTTGAAGTATATATGAGGCTTTATTAATAGTTAATAATGTGAGGAATCATGATTTTTTTATTGCTAAGCACTATGCTAAGTGTTTTACAAATATTTCATCATAATAACCCTGGGAGGTAAGTATTATTATTTATCCCCACTTTATAGTTTAAGAAGTTAAGTATCTTGTCCAGAGTCACATAACTATTAAGTGTCTGAGGCCAGATTTGAACTCAGGTTAGAAAGATACCAGACCCAGGTGCTCTATCAACTTTGACACCTAGGTACTTCAACTAGATCTAGTTATCTCCTAAAATTGTTTTCAATTTTTTATTCATAACTTTTATTCATATTTGGAATAAAAGAAATGTTAAACTCACCTAAACATGTAAGTCAATACTTTAGTAATTAGTACAGACCCAGTACCTAAAAATATTTGGTGAGATAGAAATCCATCAAAGGGATGGTTTAAAAGAATTTTAAGACTTATAAGAATGTATATAATTTTCAAAGAAAAAGAGATTTTCCTATTGAATAACCACTTAATACTTCCAACCAATTCATGAAACAGCTACTTACCGTTTTGTCTTCATCCCCAAAGATTTCCCTGGCTTCCTCATAGTTGCACAGTTCCTCATTACACTCTCTTTCTAGATCTCCAGGAGTGAAGAGTTCCAAGTCAAATCTATTGTAGAGGAGACGTCTATGGATGAAGACACTGGCTTCTTTTTTTGATGTAAAGACTAATGAAGCAACAAAAAGTTTTAAATGAGGATCATTTAAATTAAAAATAAGTTTAATTCCCCCCCTAAAGTTTAAAACAAGTGTTACTTTTATTATTTCAATTATACAGATAGGGAAGTTAAGGCTCAGAATAGTTTGATGACTTACTTCCCCATGGTCATAGACTAGCATAGCCTTTGTTCATGGTGGGGAAAAACATTTCTGTTGTGGCTAAATGATATTTAATCTCTAACAAAAGGGAAATGTTCTAGTAAAAATATTTTCTGTAAAGTAAATACTAACAATCTGAGGAACATTCATTATATATAAGGGAAGGTTATACACAGGCAGTTGCTGTGTACATAGAGGTCCTATCCCTTCCCCTAAATACACACAAACTTTGCTAGCTGGGGTATGCTGGGGCCAGTTCATACTGATGAAAGTCTATTGTTAAATTTTCATTGTGAACATTTACACTTCAGAAATCAGGAAAAGCTATAAATCAAAACTTATCTTTTTAAAAATTTCAAAAAAATTTATACTTGAAAAAGCAAAGGAGTAAACATTAAGAATGCAGATAAATTTAAAAATATGCTGTTCACATTTTTCTTTTCTCCCTCCCTTCCTCCTCCCTTCTCCTCCCCTCTTTCCCCCCTTTCTTCTCCCCCTCTCAGAGAGCCAGTTGTAAATATTTACCTGAACAACCCTGCTCAGCAGTATAAAAGACAAAGTTGTTTTAAAGACATATTCTTTGTTTTCAGTTATTTATTTAATTAAACAAACACCAAGTTGAGAGATAAGGCTTTTCCCACCTATTTTCTCCATTGAGAGCTAAGTGAGACTGTGACATGATAAAAAATCATTAAAATGAGAGTTAAGAGATTTAGGATCTACTATCAGTCACTATGTGGATCTTGGGAAACTCAAAATCTCCTTGGGCCTCAATTTCCTTATCTGTAAGTGTCAGACTGACTTTCCAAGAGTCAGTCCTTAAGGTGTCTTCCAATTCACAACTTCAATAATAATTACAGGAAGTTTCAGTCCTTCCTTCTACCTAAAAAGGAATAGTGTTTCCAAAGAGTTTGATTAGTCAATTTCTCTGTGAATCTTCATTGAAATGGTGATTTACAAATATGATAGAGCTAATAATAGTGATATTTAAATTTTCATAAATGCCTTCTCACTCTGGGCTAGATTATGAGTTGAGAAGACTGAGATTTAAATTCTTCCTC
This sequence comes from Myrmecobius fasciatus, assembly GCA_023553655.1. Taxonomy (NCBI): domain Eukaryota; kingdom Metazoa; phylum Chordata; class Mammalia; order Dasyuromorphia; family Myrmecobiidae; genus Myrmecobius; species Myrmecobius fasciatus. The sequence goes on along the minus strand of JAJPUD010001206.1, from coordinate 306,112 downwards.
TAACATTATTTCCTAAAAATCTTAATGAAGCTTTAAGTTTTAATAATTTAAATTGTACTTAGTAGTTTTGTGACTCTATGTGTTTGAGGTAACTTTCTAGAATCAATCCACTGGAATTTCCACAGCAGAGATCTTTTCTCCATTCCTTATAACCATCCTATGAGCTAGGTATAAAGTTGGTAATAGCATTTCCATTTTTATTGATGAAGAAACTGAGGCATAGGGACTTGACCAGGAGCAAGAGCTAGTATTGAATAATGGTACTAGAATTTAGTTATTCTGATTCTTAAGATTCAATACTCTTTCTTTTCCTTAAAAATTTTCATTGATATGTTTTGTTTTCACATAATCTTTATCTCTGGATATATCCATCACTGCTCAGAAAGCTATCAAAGAACAAAATCTAAGGAACAAAAAAATAAAGTGGAAAAAAACTCAGTTCAATAGAACCAACATTAACTTCGTGATGTGGTATGTTCAGGTCCCCTGCCTCTGGAAACAAGGGAGTGAGCTGCATTTTCTCATCTCTTCTCAGAGCATTTTGCTTTACACCAATCAAACTTACACACACACACACACACACACACACACACACACACACACACACACAGTATATTTTATAGAAGTACAAAATGAGGCTATATTAACAGTTAATAGTGTGGACCCATGATTTTGTCAGTGCAAGTCCTCCCCCTGCTGGTGTCTATCACAATACTTCTTCCCTAGAGAATTTTTTTTCCCTGAACTGTGGGCAGTCTTCTAGCCAGGAACCTGTTCAAACTTATTGGGGAGGCTGATTGGGAGGTTGACAGACTTACTACTGTCTATCACATTGGGTTTCCTGTCTGTTACATTGGGTTCCATAGGCCTATCATTTATAGAAAGTTTTAAGGCTGGCAAAACCTTCACATGTATTATCTCATGTGAGCTATATATCAATACTATGAGGTGAATATTATATGTCTCTTTTACAGATGAGGAAACTAAGGAAGTTAAAGTGATCTACCTATAGCCTTAAAGTTAAGAAATATTAGAGACATCCAAAATAATACTTTACTCCCTGAGAAAGAATCATTCAATATCACATTTCAGAGGGTGAAAGGGACTACAGGGGAAAGACAAAATAACAGGAGAATTTATTGATATTTTTTTAAATGTAAGATAGACACATTTGAGTGATTTTATTCCCAATTAGGGAACCCGTGAGAGTGAAAGGACAAGACAAGCAGCCTACAAAAAATAGGATATGAAAATTCTTACTGTTAATTCTTCCTAAACAAAAATGCAGAGAGTGAAAGGTGACTTGGGCTAGAACAGAGTAGGCATAGGGTGTGGTTACCTGACTTCTGTTCTAGCATCAAAAAGAACTGGCTTCAAATTCTACCTTTGGAGGTTAAAATAGAGACTCTGTTCTGATTTGTAAAACAAGACTGAAGTGATAATATTTACAGTGCATGTATCACAGAGTTATTATGACATTCTGATGAGATGTCAGTAAAGCATTTTAAAATTTTAGAGGGATATATAAATATCAATTATTGTTGATTCTTTTATCCCTCTTGCAGGTCTCTAAAGGAATATAGTCATTTTTTGTTTAAACCTCCAGTCCACCCATTTTAAGCTTGTGATGAAACAGAGCTAATTTAAACTAGTAATGCTTCTATCTTCTCTTGAGACATTTTTTTTTAAAACCTCTCTGGTTTGGAGGTCAATAAGTGGTACAGGGGTTAAAGTACTGAAGATGAAATCAGGAAAATCTGAGTTCAAATTCAACCCTAGACTTTTACTAGGTCAACTAGTCTTTGTTCACCTCATTTCCCTCAATTGTATCTCATGAGGATCTTGTGAGAATCACTGAGATAATATATGTAAAGTATTATATAACTATTGTTGCTCAGTTGCGTCCAACTCTTTATGATCTGTGGGATTATGCTGTCCCTGGGGTTTTCTTGGCAAAGATAGCGGAGTGGTTTGCCATTTCTTTCTCCAGTGAATTAAGGCAAACATAGAGTAAGTGACTTGCCAGGATCATACAGCTAATAAAGTATATGAGACTGAATTTGAACCCAGATTCTCCCAACTGACTCCTGACCCAGAGCTCTATCCACTTCCACACCTAGTTGCCTCATTTAACTATTAGCTATTCTTGATAAAATGTCCCTAGCACAAGATTTTTGATTTCCTTAACCAAAATTCCTCTCCTATTTAGTTTATGTTTATACCACCTTAGACTATTATATAGTTAACTTTGTCTCTAAGCCCTACATTTCAAATGTATAATTTGGGACCTTCCATTCCTTTCTTTCATGCCTGCCTTTCCCTTCAAACTACATTCAATTTTTCCAAATGTTTGACACAGAGCAGTATCCTATCACCTTTCTTTCTTCCTTCTCTCCTCCAAAATGAGACATCCCTTCCTCAGTCATATTTCCCTTTATAGTATCTCCACTCAAAGATTGATATCACACCTGCAAGCATCCCTCTTTTGGCATGGGGGAGTGGGAAGGGAGTGGGGAGCTCAGACTAAAGGTGGGGTTGGTTGGCTTTATGCATAGGCAACGGCCTATTTGGGATGATCTGTATCAATGCTAGGAAAACTTCCCACTCTGATACCTGAAATGTCATTCCTGTGAGATAAGGCATCCTCCCTAGTTAAAGTAGAGACTACCCTAGAAGAGGTAATCTATTGAACAATTCTTTGAAGTAGCCATGATTACATTGGTATAGGAGCCAGACAGATTCACAGAAGCCATCTAGTTCAATCTCATTTTACAGTTGAGGAAATGAACACCCAAAGTATACTGCTCCAGGTCTTATGGCCAAAGGCAGAAGGAAATGAACAAAGGTCCTTTGATTTTATTGCCAGTGTTTTTTCCACTGTCCCAAGATGTTTCCTAATTCCTTCCTCTCTGTAGATAGCTCATGTGTTGCTGTGGTTAAAAAAACATCCTCTGATATTAAGCCTCTAAGAATTCAGCTAGGTTGGATCCCAAAGAAAAGAATTCCACTTTCATGTCTCTCCTTGACACCTTTTCAGTTTGGGAAGGAGGCCCTCCTGAACCTTAGCAGAGCCTTATCAATCATTAAAAAGTTAGTATGGATTCATTAAATGGATTGTTTTCAACAGATTACTAGCTAAGAATAAGCTTAGATGGGGGATGAGGTTCATTTCAATGGATTCTTTCTAACTGTTGACTAGCTAAGAACAAGTATAGATGAGGAGATGGGAGAAAGAAGGAAGAGCTAAATCCAGAACCCGGATACTAGCCGAGAAGATGGGAGAAAGAAGAAAGAGTTAGGTCCAGAACCTGGGTGGGTACTAGTCAAAGAGGACAGAATAGGTGGGAGAGTGTAAGGTACCAGACAAACTTTACCTACTTCTCAATCTTATGCAGGATACTCATCAGAGATATAAATGTATCAGATGCTTCTAGTGATCTAGAATTTATGTCAGACTTCTGAGTTAGTGATCTTTTAATCTAGCTTTTCTTCTTCACTCCCCACCTTTACCAAAGTAACATATTATTTTAGACAGGATGTCTTGGAGATCTTGCCTGATGATTGAGACTCACAGATGAGTAAGCTGAAGACTAGAATGGTGATGTGCCATAAGTCTAAAGTTATGTACTTAAATTGTAGCTTATTTATACTGGAAACCTCTATAAAATGAGAAAATAGGGCTAAATTGGATAAAAATCAGGATTGATCTCTGAGCTTATACTACAATCTCAGGATCCCCTGGAAGGCAGGAATCTTGCTTTCTTTAGTATCTCCCTTAACCCCACATAGTATTCTACACTCAGTAGACATTTAACATATGTTTGCTGATTTATTAAGACAGGTCCTAGGCTAGAACCCAGATCTCCCGATTTTCCATGCAACAGTTTGATTTTCTTCTAAACCAGAACTTTTACTCATACCTCCTGATTTCAGACATTTTTATGACTCTCCCCAGTTCCCTATGCCTGGAATGCTTTCCCTCCTCATCTTCTGTAAGAACCTCCCCCTTTATACTTAGCCCCCATAGCATTTATCCTCTATATATCTAATTTGTGCATAGTGGTTTGCATGTTCTCTAAGACAGATGGAGCTCCCTGAATCTTTTGTCTTTCTTTGTCTCCTCATTGCTTAGCAGGTAGTCGGTCTTAATGAATATTGGCTGACATATTATGACTACCATATAAACTGACTTAAAAAAGTGTCACAAATCTGTTTGCAACAATTAGGGAGGCTTTGTATTTAATTATTCACAAATACTCACTAGGATTTAAATGTGCATTTATCACATTAAATCTATGGGAAGAAGCCCTTTGATTTGAATTTAAAAAAAAAAAGGAAAACAAAAGCAAAATAGGTTTTTATAGTGGATACAGAAGTCAGGAAGGTCTGAATTCTGATCTACCTGTCACTGATTAGCTGTGTGACTAATCAGATCACTCAATCTCTCAGCTGCCTCATCTGTAAAATGGAGACAATAGCATCTATCTGCCAGGGTTAGGACCAAATGGGATAATAAGTGCATTTGCAAATTATAGAAATTATTTCATTACTATAATTATATGAGTTTAAAGTGCTCTTGTTGGCTGATTATTCCCCTAAACGTGGTGTTTTAGTTCAAACATCAGATTTTTTTTATTTTTGACAGAAAAAAAAAATGTGGCTACAGCTTCAGGATTGCTTTTCTTCTAAAAAGAGGTGATTACCGTCTTTTCCAGCATGTGTAGACTCTTGGGGACTTCTTGGGCAGGGAGGAAACGCAAAAGTAATAACAGGCAAAGTGCTGAGCAGAACCAAAAGTTTAAACATAGTCTGGCATCTGTGGAATAAAAGATCTACATTTACAACAGTTTTAGTCTCCAGCCTCCAACCAGCCTTCAGCCAGTACCCCCAGAGGCAGTTTTCCGGCGGTTCTGGCCGCTCTGCTTACGCCGGCACAATAGCTGAGCAGGTTTTTTTTGGGGTAACTGTGTTTTCACCATCCCCCTACTTTCCCCCTGGGCATTCTCACCACGCTTTGTAGCCTCCACTACACCCACCACAAAACCACCAGTCACTTCCTGGGAAGCCCCAGGCGTCCCAAAAGAGTGTCAGCGGGGGTGACCTGTAACCGCGGGCCCCGGAGAGCTCCCCAAGCCCCGCACCTCGGTCGTAACCGGTCCGTCGCAGCCACCACCGCTACCTGAGGCAATCAGGGAAACAAGCGGTTAGGGATCGAGTCTCCGACTCAAGCCTCAGCCCTACTGCTCGCTTCCCCGCCCCAAGGTGTAGACATCGCCCCCTGGCAAGTTTCTCTTCGAAAGGACAGGTTAAAAATTATCCTTTTCCTCCAAAGCCGCTTCCTATCTAATCTAGCGGGTAACCCCAGCCCAGGGGACAGTACCCCCAGACTCTTTCCCCTCCTCAAGATCCCAAACTTCGTGCCCCGCCCCCAACCCCCTCCCCCAGCCCAGCCCAGGACCCCAGCGTCCGCGCTACTAGAGCTCAGGTTCCAGAACTCACCCCGCCCCCCACTCCGTCGCCATCCCCAGGTAAAGGAGGTTCCGATTCCAAAAGCCAAATCCTAGTCCCCATCCGAGGGTTAAGGGATCTGGTCTCTCCCACCACTCGGGTTAATGAGGCTCCACTTACTATCACTTCCCTCCCCCTTTCTTCCCCCCCCCCAATTTCCCCCCACTACCGGCTTCCTCTGGGAGATTATCGAGGCTCCCATTCAGACCACCCCCCTCCAGCCCCGTCCTCATTCTCGGCATTTGCAGACACCCCAGTCCCAAATCTCGGATTCCCGGTCTAATCTTAACCTCCACCGCCGGTCTCCCAGGTTACCGAGTTTCACTTTCCAAACTCCAGGCCTCCCTCCCAGACCCGCCTCGAGCTCCACCGCGGCCCCCTTGTCCGTCCCCCTCCCACACATTGTGCTCAGCCCTGCCTTACCTGGAGCAGCTGGCACATGCTCCGGAGCGGCCGTCCGGTTTCTGCCAGGCCCGAAGTGGACCCCGGATTTTGCCCCCACTTCTTTCAAAATCAGTCGGATAAGTGGAGGCTGGGAGCCCAAGTACCTGATTCCGGGGTCAGCTTCCGCTCAGCTCCCGGGCGAAACCTGCTGCTGCGACTCCTGCACCGGGACCGGACTGGAGCCCTGGCTGCGGGGTGCTCGCGGCGGGCTCTCTGAGGGTTCCCTTCGGCTGGGCTGGCGAGCGGGCGGGCTCCCTGGCGCTTCCTGGAGCGGGCGGAGTCCCGGGCGGTGGAGGCCGGGCGCCCTCACCTGTTCCCGCCTCCGGCAGCTCCGGTGGCAGGAGGTAGAACCGCCCAGCAGGGAGAATCCGATCCCCGACTTCCCAGCCTGCAGAGAAACAGAAGCGGAGCAGAGGCCCTCCCCACGCAGTGAGCCGATCTGGGCCGGCTCCAAGTCCTTCCCTCCTGGCTCCCGCTCGGCCAGCTAGGGGAGGGCCATACCTGGGCAGGCCAAGCTCCCGGAGAGTCCCTGCGTTGCGGTGGCTGGGGAGACTGTCACTGCAGGCTATGCACCCCTCTTAGCCTAGTGAACAATTAAGCATCCGGAGCCTGTGGATCTGCATTCAAATTCTGCAACTTTCGTGGCTTTAGTTTATGTGAACTTGGACAAGTGCTTGAGAAATTTCTGGTTGGTCAATCAATCGAGCATTTATTCATTTATTTCTAAAGATTTTATTTTTTAATTAAACATTTTAAAATAGTATTTTATTTTTCCATATACATGCAAAGGTAATTTTTAATATTCACCTTTTTTAAATTAAAGCTTTTTTATTCACAAAACATATGCATGGGTAATTTTTCAACATTGACCCTTGCAAAATCTTCTATTCCAAATTTTTCCCTTCTTCCCCCCACTCCTTCCCCTAAATCGCAGGTAGTCCAATGCATGTTAAATATGTTAAAATATATGATACATCCAATATATGTATACATGTTTATACAGTTATCTTGTTGCACAAGAAAAATCGGATCTAGAAAGAAAAAAAAATCTGAGAAGGAAAACAAAATGCAAACAAACATCAACAGAAAGCATGAAAATGCTATGTTGTGATCCACACTCAGTTCCCATAGGGCTCTCTCTGGGTGTATATGGCTTTTTTCATCACTGAACAATTGGAACTGGTTTGAAACATCTCATTGTTGAAGAGAGCCATGTCCATCAGAATTGATCATCGTATAGTCTTGTTCTTGCTTTGTATAATGATCTCCTCATTAACATTTACCTTTGCAAAACCTTGTCTTCCAAATTTTTCTCCCTTTCTCCCCCTCCCCCCTCCCCAAGTCAGCAAGCAATCCGATATATGTTAAACGTGCCCAATTCGACTGTTTATTAAATGTCTACTATATGCAAGCACTGTTAGGTGCTGGGGATCCAAGTACAAAAAATAAAATAATCCATATTCTCAATTGGGTAAGAACACACATTTATACATATACATATAATAAATACAAATACATATAAAGCAGTCAAATACAAAGTCTTTAGTTGAGGCTTAAGCTATTAAATCATTAATTATTAATTATTATATAATTATTAAATCTTGATCTAAGACTTTTGTCCTCCCCTACCCCCAAAGTAGTCTGGGAGTGAGTATACTAGGAGTTGTGGCAATCAGGAAAGGCTTCATGCAGGAGATGAAGCCTGAATTCCATTCTAAAGGTACTCTTTGAAGAGGATATAAGAAAATACTTTCCTGGACATGGGGCATGATAAGGGCAAAAGCACTGACCTGGAAGATGGTGTGTTTTGGGGGAGAAACACTCTAATGAGGACAAAAAAATAACTTGGAGGCAAATTGTAAAAAGTTTTAAAAGCTAAACAAGGAGTTTACATTATAGCCTAAAGGTAATAATAATAGCTGCAGTAATTATTATGTGCCAAGCATTGTACTAAGCACTTTGAAATTATCTCATTTGATCCTGATAACTCTGGAAGGTAGGTGCTATTATTATCCCCATTTTACAGCTAAGGAAACTGATAGTGAAGATAGAGCACAGAGGAAAACAGATAGTGGTTAATTGACTGTACAGATTCAGATAGCTGAATTTAGGGTTGAGTTTGAACTCAGGTATTCCTGATGCTGGGGCCAGACACTCTATCCACAGAATAAAGGAGACATATGGTCATATCTTTATTTAAGGGAAATGATTTTAGCAGTAGTATGTAGGATGGAGTAGAGTGTTGGGGGTAGATTTGAGACCAGACCAGTCAGCAGGTTGCAATAATTTAGGAGATGATGAACACCTGAACTAAAGCAATACTTGTGTGAATGGAAAGATGGAATTGGATGTGAGAGATGTGAAGGTAGAAAAAAGTAGATCTGTGGGATGAAGGGGAGTGAAAATTCCAGGAAAGTGCTGATATTATGAACTTAAGACACTGGAAGTATGATGGTATCTTTAACAGATACCATCCTTCTGACCAGTCAGGCTCACCACCTCATGATCATCATCTCTTCAACTCCCTTATCCCACCCTTTCACTCTCATATGCAATCAGATGCAAGTTTTGTTGACTTTACCTCCATACCTTGTCTCACATCTGGCTGCTACTCTCTACTCATATAGCCATCAACTTAGTACAGACCCTTGTGCTCCCTCTCATGGACAATTGGAATAGTCTCATCATTGGTCTCATTTTTAATCTCTCCGCTTTTCCATACATCCTCCACACTGCTGCCAAACTGATATCTCTAAATCATAAAGTCTGACTTTGTCAGTCTCTTGATCAAGAAAGTTTTTTTTTGTTGTTGTTCAGAGTTTCTTCACGATCTCATTCAGGGTTTTCTTGGCAGAGAAATTTCAGTCATTTGCCAGTTCTTTCTGCAGCTCATTTTACAGATGAGGAAACTGAGGCAAACAGGATTAAGTGACGTGCACAAGGTCACACAGGTAGCAACTATCTACAGCTGGATTTAACTCAAGAAGACCAGTCTTCCTGACTCTATCCACTGTACCACCTATATACCCCTTAAGAAGCTTTAGAAAAGTAGCTCAGCCTGGCTAGATTTCAGGGAGTCTATGAAATTGGGTGGAGAAAACAACAGTCTTATTTCAATAATATTGTTTTCCTTTATGCTTCTTTTTGTGAATTAAAAAATACAATTCTGAGAAAAGATCCATAGATTTTATCTCAATATTTTTCAAAATATGTTAAGAATACCTGTTTTAGCAGCTCCATATTGTCATTTAAACCTTTGCACAGTCTATTTCCAGACCCTTCCTTCTAGACATTTCCCATGATTCCTTTTCTATATTCTCTGTTCCAATGAAATTGACTTACTTATTTCATCCTACTGCATAGCATTAAATTTCTTACATATACATTTTACAAAGGTTATTTCCTATTTCTGGAACACTCTCCCTCTTCACCCCTGTTTCTTTATCCTCCTTGATGGCTCAACTAAGGTGCCTTCTCTTATCTGAGTGATCTCCCAGTTTTATATCACTCTACCAAATTACTTTGTATTTGCTATATATATTTTTCTTTTCCTGATTTGTGTTCCTTGAAGGTAGATATTGTTTTGCTTGTTCTTTGCTTCCCAATCTCTTAACAATATGGCTTATGTGATAATAACAATAAATACATGATCTATAATAAATAAACAAAAAATAATAAATAATGACAATAATTATATTATTGTACTATAATAATAATAAAACCTTATTATTTTGAGCTGATTTTCAGTACAAAGCTTCTCATGTATAGTTACACACAGGGGCAAAAATGCTCAAAATCAAAAATAATTTTCCAATGTTTGTCAGGGCTCTGAAATGCCATAGTGAGGTTCTGGCTTTAGAATCATAAACTTAAAGAGCTGGGAGGAATTTCAGAAGATAACTACTCCAACCTTTCATTTTACAAATAAGAAAACAGTCCCAGAGAGGGAAGGAATTCCTTCAAAGTCACACAGTTAGGAACTGTTTAAGTCAATCTATCCAGAATATTCACTGGATTTCATCTGTTGTTCTTTCCATACAGCATTGCCTAACATCCCCTTTGCCAGTAATACTAGAAAGCTTTAGGTTCATTTTGTAATCTTGACTCTCTCAAGGTTTTTAGCAAATATAGACAAACTTTTCATACAGCATTAGTATTTTCTGTGTTTGAGATAAACTTGTGGTTTCCAAACAACAATGGATAATTAGAACAGCTCCTTTTCTTCTCTAATAGAGAGCCAAAATAATGCCAGGGGCAGCTGGGGCTTACTCCAGGGTATCAAGTTTAGAGAGCACCGAGTATACTTGAATTCATGGAAACAAAGGCGTTTAGCATCTGGTTAGCAAGACTGATTAGAAAAAAATAGCAAAGATGAGGCGATATAGGAAGGTGCCAGATTGAGACAGATGGAAAATGAGTTAGGTTCAGAGTTGAACAGGAAGAAGAAAATTTCAAGGCTCCCAGACTCTCCAGCCAAGTTAAAGACTATCTTGATTATATTAACCTTCTACCACTGTTGTTATATAGCAGTCAGTAAGACTTGGGATGCAACAGACTCCAGAGATTAAACATGACTGCCACACAGAGGACAGTGGAGAACAATAGTATACCAAGTTATCAATCAGAAAGCTCAAAGAAGAGCAAGAATAAAAGATGCCACCAAGATAGGAAAAGAATAAATTGTCAAATGGTAAGAGTGAAGATGAGAAGTGCTCTACTGGCCCCTTTGAAATAGTCGGAATTGGGGGGTAGCTAGGTGGTGCAGTGGATAGAGCACCAGCCCTAAAGTCAGGAGGACCTGAGTTCAAATATGGACTCAGACACTTAACATTCCCTAGCTGTGTGACCCTGGGCAAGTCATTTAACCCAATTGCCAGAGAGAGAGAGAGAGAGAGAGAGAGAGAGAAATACCAGGAATTGAGGAATACCAGTGGTGAGAGTAATGTAATAGATAAGATTTTAGACTTCTAAACAAGAAGACCTGATTTCAAATCCCATCACAAACACTCACTATCTATGTGCTTTTGGGCAAATCATTTAATCTGCAAATTGATAAGCTTGGATCTGATGAGCTCTAAGATGCCTTCTACCTCTAAATTTATGATAATATGAATTTCTTGAAGTATATGGTCAAAAGTCAGAATGGATAAGAGTCAGGTAGCCTTGGATATTTATAATGTACGACATTGGAAGGAGTATTCAAGTCTAAGAGAGCAAAGATCTGTTTATGTATATGTTGTCTCTCTTAGGCTTTTCTCTGCTTCCTGAAGTCAGAGACTTTTCATTTTATTTACAGTGTCTGTTACAGGTGATACTTAATAAATGCTTGCTGATTGATGAGCAATTAATATGAGATCACCTCTCATCATACTGGGAGTCTTCAGCAGTGGTCTCCCCAAAGCTATTGTTCTTTCCCAAATGAAGGCAAAGCTTCATGCTTCTCATTCTAGGTATATAGTATGTAGTTCTTATTCTGAGTGCAAAAGTCCTTAGTCTCTACTATTACTATCAGTTGTGAATAAACATTGCCATACAAGTGACATCTAACTTTTGTGTAAATAATGTAATTGGTAGGATTAGAAAAATTAGATCTTTGATATTGTCTAAGGTTCTGTGTCTTGACCAGAGTGAATTGAACTATGCAGGAAAATGTCCAAACCCTCATTTCAGAGAAAAATACCTTTATTCCATCAAAGGTAGATATTTAAGAAATTAAACGTTGAAAGAAGGAAATTTTAAGCAGGTTGGGGACAAAAAGAAATGCAGCATTGTATAAAGGTAAGGATTGAGGAGAACATAGGGAAATGTTGTGAATTCTGATTTCAACAAATATGAACTTTATGATGAAATTCCTATGTAACGGAGCAACTACCCCCACAACTACAAATCAGACAAAAATAAATAAAACTTTGTACTCAAATCAATTAGATTGAGCTATTGACTTAAGAGAAAAGGGTGGACATAGAAAGAGAACTATCAGGGTTTGGAATTATGGTTTCATTACAATATGGAATCTCCAGAGAATACAGCAATTGATCAATTATTCAACCAAGCATTTATTAAGATCCTATGCTATGTGCCAAGCACTGGCTACATAATGGAGCTTTAAAGACAAATAAAAGTTCTTCTTCTAAAAGGAGTTTGTATTAAAATAGAGGGAAACAACTATGCCCATCCAAATATATGCAAAAGTATAAACAAGTAAATGCAAAGGAGGCGCTAATGATGGGGTGGGTGGGATTGTCAGAAAAGGTCTCGTATGAAATGGAGATTGATGTATGCTTTGAAGGAGACTAGGAAGTCTAATATTCAGAACTTAGAAGGTAGTATCTTCCAGATAGAAAAGAAAGGAAAGCCAATGCACAGGCATAGGGATGGAAAGTATGAATGACATCAAGTCCTTTAGTTTGTATGAACCATAGAGTGCAGTTCTATTTTGAAAAAATTGACAAGAATAATTTTAAATGATAAGAAATGCTATTAGATGATAACAAATGTTTCTTCCAAATCTTAGCCTATGAACATATGTTTATAGAAAGTTAGCAGAAGACAAATAATTGAAGGTATAATCGTGCATGGTTGGGTTGAGCCATTGTAATACAAATGACTAGACTGTATTCTTGGTCAGGCTTGGCTCAACTTACTGTCATAATTTAGGTTCTGGATTGAAGTGAAGTTGTAATACTAGAGAAACTGAGGCAGACCGAGATTGGTTTTTAATCTTTGATGTGGAGAGTTTAGGCTAGCCAACCGCATGGGACTCTTGTCCAAAGCATCCTGACCAGATAAACTAAGACAGAGAACTTATATAGGGTTTTAGCTAACTAGGGTTTGCAAATAGAATACATAACCTGAGTATACAATTTTATAGGGGAAATAAAGGCAGATAAGGGGAGTGAGGATACTGGGAGGACAGACAAGCCATAATTCCAGGGAAGGATCATAACTTAATCTTGACAGAATAGGGGTCAAGATAAGAAGGTTGAGAGCAGGAGACAGTGAGGCAAAGGGCAATACTCAAATGGAGGAGGAATTATCCTAGCAAGGATGGAGATAATGTACCTTGAGTTTGTGACACAATGGTATGCAACGATCGTCAGAGCTTCAAAGTTTTTCCTGCGCTCTTTTTTTAAACTCATTTTTCCAGTCTTAATGGCAAGGAAGGAGGTGCCGCGGCTGTGATTTTTATTCAGGCTATACTTGCAGAACTTCTAAGTAACATTTAACAAAGAGAAGTTTATTTAACAGTAACAAGGGAAAGATAGCAAGTAACAATACAGATTGATCCATCTGAGCTCAGCTTTTTTGACTCTGCTGCTATGGTAATGCATCTGATTAGGAGCTGGTATCAAGCCTGAGAATTCCCTGGCTTCTTATGCACTGACTTTTGTATTTGGATAACCAGGACCTCCACCAATCATTATTAATTAAAAACCAATTAATTGATTTTTTTGAATAATGAATAATGTCTTTTTTTTTTTTTTTTTTGGAGTCAGTGGATCTTTTTTTTTTTTGTGTCCTGGCTACTATTTACTACTTGTTTGGTCTTGGAAAATCAACTATGATGCTCTGGGCATCCACATATATAGTGCTTCCTGTGCCAGATGCTTTACAAATATCATCTCACATGATCCTCATGCTAACCCTGGGAGGTAGGGGCTATTATTATCTTCATTTTACAATTGAAGAAACTGAGATTAAATTATTTGCTTAAGGTCACACAGTAAATATCTGAGGCTGGATTTGACTCAGGCATTCCTAATTTTAGGCCCACTCCTCTGTATTTAGTCCCTGTATTTATGCCTGTATTTAGTGAGGGGTTGGACTAAATCTGTGGTGTCAAACTGAAGTATAAAGGATGGGTGGGTGCAAATATAAAGGTCTCTGTAGGCCACATATTAATTAATTAATTAATTATTTTAAATTCTTCAACATTAACCTTTACATAGCTTGCTGTTACAAATTCCCCCCCCCCAACTCCGCACCCCTACCCTAGATGGCAGGATATCCACTACATGTCAATTATGTTAAAATACTTGACAAATCGAATATATGTATGCATATTTCCACACTTATCATTGTTGTGCAAGAAAAATCGTATCTACACAAAAGACATACCAGATAAAGGAAACACAATGTAAGCAAACATCAATCCAGAGTATGAGAATGTTATGTTGTGGTCCACATTTCACATCCCTCTCTCTGGGTATATATGGCTTTCTTCACTGAACAATTGGAAGTGGTTTGAAACATTTCATTGTTGAAGAGAGCCATGTCCATCAGAATTGATCATCATATAGTCTTGTTGTTGCCGTGTTTAATGATCTCCTGGTTCTGCTCATTTGGCTCAGCATCAGTTCATGCAAGTCTCTCCAGGCCTCTCTGAAATCGTCCTGCTGGTCGTTTCTTACAGAGCAATAATATTCCATAACATTCATATGCCATAATTTATTCAGCCATTCTCCAATTGATGGGCATCCATTCAGTTTCCAGTTTCTAGCCACTACAAAAAGGGCTGCCACAAACATTCTTGCACATGTGGGGCCCTTTCCTTCCTTTATGATTTCTTTGGGATATAAGCCCAATAGAAATGCTGCTGGGTCAAAGGGTATGCACAGTTTGATAACTTTTTGAGCATAGTTCCAAATTGCTCTCCAGAATGGCTGTATCAGTTCACAGCTCCACCAACAATGCATCAGGGCCACAAATTAATTTAGAAAACCATATATTAACATCATGTTCAAACAGCTAGGTGGCGCAGTGGATAGAGTATTAGGTCTGAAGTCAGGAAGACCTGACCAAATCTGAACTTGGACACACTGTAGCTGTGTGACCCTGAGCAAATCACTTAACCGTATTTGACTCAGTTTCCTCACCTATAAAGTGAGTTGAAGAAAATGATCAATCATTTCTTTGCCAAGAAAACCCCAAATGGGGTCAGAAAGAATGAGTCACAATTGAAATGACTAAGCAATAACATTATGTGTGCTCTATTATTTTTATATTTTGTTAAATAATTAAATTTAAATATTTATATATTTTGTTAATTTCCCAATTACATTTTAATTTGCTAATGTACTTGGGAGTAAATCACTACTGATCAGAGAAATGCAAATTAAGACAACTCTGAGATACCACTATACACCTGTCAGATTGGCTAAGATGACAGGAAAAGATAATGACGAATGTTGGGGGGGGACGTGGGAAAACTGGGACACTGATACATTGTTGGTGGAACTGTGAACAGATCCAACCATTCTGGAGAGCAATTTGGAACTATGCTCAAAAAGTTATCAAACTGTGCATACCCTTTGACCCAGCAGCATTTCTATTGGGCTTATATCCCAAAGAAATCATCAAGGAAGGAAAGGGCCCCATATGTGCAAGAATGTTTGTGGCAGCCCTTTTTGTAGTGGCTAGAAACTGGAAACTGAATGGATGCTCATCAATTGGAGAATGGCTGAATAAATTATGGTATATGAATGTCACGGAATATTATGGTTCTGTAAGAAACGACCAGCAGGATGATTTCAGAGAGGCCTGGAGAGACTTACATGAACTGATGCTGAGTGAAATCAGCAGAACCAGGAGAACATTATACACAGCAACAAGACTATACGATGATCAATTTTGATGGACATGGTTCTCTTCAACAATGATGTGATTCAAACCAGTTCCTATTGTTCAGCAATGAAGATAGTCACATACATCCAGAGAGAGGCCTGAGGGAACTGAGTGTGAACTATTACACAGCATTTTAATGCTTTCTGTGAATATTTCCATGCATTTTGTTTTCCTTCTTAGGTTGTTTTTTCTTCTTCTCTTTCTAGATCTGATGTTTCTTGTGCAGTAAGATAAAGTATAGATATGTATACATATATTGGATTTGTCACATAATTTAACATATTTAGCATGTATTAGATTACCTGTCATCTAGGGTTGGGGCGTGGGGGGAAGGAGGGGAAAAGCTTGGAACAAAAAAAAAGTTTTGCAAAGGTCAATGTAGAAAAATCACTCATGTTTTATAAATAAAAAGCTTTTAATAAACAAAAAAAAAACAAAAAAATGTATACAAATTAGGCTTTTAGGTCATTAGTTTTGTGCATCAAGCCAGGTTTGCACATTTTCTTCCTGAGTTGGATGGAACATTTTTCATATAGCCAAATAAAAAACATAAAGGATAAAAAAATTAATGTACTTGGGAGTGTTGCTGTCCCATTGCTTTCCATCATGTTTGATATTTCTGGACTGAGATTCATCTCAAAGGTCCTTTTTTTTTTAGGGAAAAATCAGATGTTCCTATGAAAACGATACCTCCCTTCAGAAAAATCCACAGGGCTCCTAAGTATATTACCCTTTGGTTATAACATATCTACAAACAACCCTCATTTAATATAAAGGGAAACTTGAGACAAAGACAAGTTAAGGGACCTGCCTAAAGGCATATAGTCATTACTCAAGGAGGGCTGAGCCAATTTTCTGACGCTGTGTCCATGCCAACTCTTGGATTGTGCTGGTTTAGCTTTCTTGAAGCTATCCTGAAACAAAATGTCTTCAGTTGGAATAAACACTGGATTTAGAATCAGAAAATCCCCCCCTA
This sequence comes from Myrmecobius fasciatus, assembly GCA_023553655.1. NCBI lineage: Eukaryota > Metazoa > Chordata > Mammalia > Dasyuromorphia > Myrmecobiidae > Myrmecobius > Myrmecobius fasciatus. Next base: position 289,560 of record JAJPUD010001206.1, on the reverse strand, counting down.
TTCCCCTACAGATTCCTCTTCCACTATTGACTCACTATGTGACCTTGGATAAGTCCCATAACTTCCTCTATTTTCAAATGAGAAGTTTGGGTTAAATGGAGCTGGTTGTCCCTTCCACTTCTAAATCATCAATCCTTTAAAAGAATACTGGAAAAAGCAATCAGATGGACTGGGATCCAGATGCTGTCATAATAATTTGCTGAGACACTTGAACTAGGTCAACTTTAGGCTCTCTCTGTGATCATGAGAATTGTTTTAAGGAAAATCACAGACAATGTGAAAATCACAGCTAGTGCAGATACCTAAACTCTTTGCAACCTCCACACCCTGATTGCTTTAGTCCATATTTGAAACCGGAGCAGCAACTTTGGGGCACCTGATGTCTCTGTGACTTGCAGACCTGACATTTAAGCTTCCCTTATTTTCTGTCTATAACTTGTCCAACAACATTAGATTGAGGGAAAAATGAAAGGTTTCCACCAGGAATGGGCTGCTTATGTAACGGCCAGAGGAACCCCCAAAGTAACTAGGTTAAAGGGTCTTTAAGTTTCTCTTTGATCAAGGGAGTTATTATTCTCTCCCTTAGGAGCAGAACTTTCAATAAAGAAGCTCTATTGATGCTTTTTGTTCTTTTTAAAACCAGTCATTTCCTGATACTCAACACCACCAGCACTATTCTCCCTATTGAACTTTCCCTTGTCACAATGAAAAACAATTAAGTGAAACCAGGCAATTTAGTTGCAAACTACACTCTCCCACTTTTCCAAGGAGCAAAAGATCTGATCTTTTGCATTGTAATTGGTTTCACTGTTTTAAAAAATAAAAAGGTAAGATTCCCTTGCCTAGGGGGAGTCACATAAATCCACAAGTACACGCAAAATGATAATTAAATTAAATAATAGTACCAGCTTTTTAATGTTCAAGATTATTTTAAGTGCTTAATTGTTTATGTACAAAGCCCAGAGCTAGGTGCTTAGGGAGATACATAGTTTAGATAAGATAAAGTCCCTGCCTTTGTGGAGCTTACAGTCTAGTAGCTGGATAAATCAGATGTTCAGTCATTTTTCAGTCCTGTCTGACTGTGACATGATTTGTGATTTTCTTGGCAAAGATTTTGGAGTGATTTGCCACTTAGCTGCCCCAAAATACCCAGTAGTAGATGCTTAAAAAATGCTTGTTGAATGAATTAATTTCTCTTTTGTCTTAGATATCTTTATGTGACTTATACATAGATGAGTTGGCAGTTTTTCACTTTAAAGGCTTTCTCTGTAAAGACTTTTCCAAATTTTCTAAAATATAGATATTTTTAGGTAAATATAAAGGCATCTAGGTGGAGCAGTGGATAAAGTGCTTAGTCTAAAGTCAGGGAGAATTGAATTCAAATTCGACCTCAGATGCTTACTGGCTGTGTGATACTGGGCAAGTCCAACCTCAGTCTCCTCATCTGTAAAAAGGGAAAAATAATAGCTCCCACCTCTCTGGATTGTTGTAAGGATAAAATGAGAATATTTGTAAAATACTTTGCAAATCTTAAAGTGCTATATAAATGAATTTACAAATTGCCCTCTGGTAGCACTGATTTTTTTTTTTTTACATCAGTCCTTTGAAATAGTGTCTCTTATAGTTCTACATCTATGAGCTATACAAGTTATAAAGGGTCACTGTTTTTTATTTCAATGTATGGTTGGAACCATACCATTCCTGCCTTTGTCTCATCATTGATGACCAAAGAGTGAGTACCAGTTTAAACGTTTCTTAACAGGGTGGTGCAAATATTCTTCCCATAAATCCACTCCTTATAGCTTCTTGAAAATGATGTGCTGCCATAGTTACCCCCCCTAGCTCTCTAGTGCAAACTATTACCCTTAACAAGCAATCACTCCAGACCTAGTTGCCTTTAAATTGATGGGGTCGAAAAGTAAATATGCTCTGAGGACAGGAGAGGACACTCCTCCTCTCTTTTATTGTTTATAGATGGAGAGTAGCCTGGGGATTTTCAATGATCAGGGCATAGACAGGTAAAAACCAGTAGAGATTTTAAATTTAGCATAGAAAGGGGCATCTGGTTCAAACTCTTTATTTTACTGATGAGGAAATAGAAGTTTAGGATAACAAGAGGAAAAGTTAGGATTTGAACCCATAATCTCTGACTTTTGAGCTTCTCCACAGCGACATGATTCTCCCAGTAGCCAGGGCTTTATTTGAGATTGAGCTGTGCTGGCTGTATTTCCCATGATGATCTGTTCTCTGTTCTGTTCTCTAAGCTAAGCTCCTTTGGAGGAAAATACACATTCACAGACTTAGCTTGTTTACTGTGATCATTTCCCCCCTTTTCCTCATGCTTATTTAGTACTATCAAGAACACATAACTTTTCCAGACAAGGATGGAATTTCTCACTGATATCATTGAGTGCTAGTAGGGTTTCCAGGGAAACTGGAGTTCTATTGTTTCCTCTGTAATGCTGTATGTAGCCTGTGACCCAAGCAAGTGACCACAGCACTACACCAGGAAAGCTGTAAGAGATTTTTACTCTTGGAATTCATTAACAAGTCTTGGGTTGCTGTTTCTACACTTATTCAGGGCCTCAGCTATCTATTCTAAGCCTAACCCTTTCTCTCCTCACTCAGGGATTTCTTCTCAAATCAATGTGAAGTTGGTGTGTGACCAAATACACCAGCCAGTGACCACCACATCTGTACTTGAAGAGATGGAAGCTTGATGACTTCATTATACTAGGTTGAGACATTATTTCTTTTTTTTTTTTTTACTTTTCAATAGTATTTTATTTTTCCATTTACATGTAAAGATAGTTTTTAACATTATTTTTTTTCTCTAATTTCTTTTTTTAAAGCTTTTTATTTTAAAAACATATGCATGGATAAATTTTCAACATTGACCCTTGCATACCCTTGGGTTCCAAATTTTCCACTCCTTCCCTCCACTCCCTCCCCTAGATGGCAAGCAATTCGATATGTTATACATGTTAAAATATATTAACATTCATTCTTGCAAAATTTTGAGTTCCAAATTTTTTCTCTCTCCTTCCTTATCTCCTCCCTCCCCAAAGCAGAAAGCAATCTAATAAAGGTTATTCATCCACAATCATTTTAAACATATTTCCATATTAATCATGTTGTGAAAAAATCAGAACAAAAGGGAAAAACCATAAGAAAGAAAACGCAAACAAAAAAAAAAGATGAAAATAGTATGTTTTGATATTTTCAGTCTCTGGATGTGAATGACATTTTCCATCCCAAGTCTGTTGGAATGGGACATTACACTTTTAAATAAACTTGCTATGTGATCTTTAAGGCAACTAGGTGACACAGTGAATAGGGTTCTAGGTCTGTAGCCAGGAAGATCTGAGTTCAAAACTAGCCTTAGATGACCTTGGGCATTCCAATTACCTCTATCTCAGTTTCCCCAGTTGTGAAAATGGAAAAATAATATTTATAATAACTACTTCCTGGGGTTGTTTTGAGGATCAGATGAGGATGAGGTAATAATTGTAAAGTGCTTGGCACATAGTAAGCACTATATAAATGGCAGCTATGTTATTATTAACGTAGCATAACATGTCTTTTGTGAACAAGAAGTAGTCTTTGGCATAAATATTACAATTACAGTCTCACTTTTCCTTTCAGGGCCTCTCATTGGTACCCTCTGCCAACAGTGACATGGTTAGGGCAAGCATTGTTTCCTTCCTATGTCTGTGTTTAGGTGTTTGAGGAGGAGTCCCCAAACATTTATCTCTAGACATGGTTGCATCCAAAGAAGTTGCTGCGAAAGATTAAAATAAAGATAAAGAAAATCTTACCAACAGAAACCTTTCCTGCCAATCTCCTCATGATTGTCAGATTTGTCAGGGAACATGTAATTGTGGGTAGGAGCAAACTTATTGGAGCCAGGATCCCTAAGGCTCTTGGATCAACAAGTGATGGGCCAAGTTGAATACTGGACATTCTTTTCATGTGTGGGTTGAATTAGGTCATTAAAGTCCCCTTCAACTCTCAAATTCTGTGATTTCATAGATAAGGCCAAATTGGCGCAAGATAAATGTAAATGTTTATACTTGAGTTTAAAAAATTAATACCACTTATACAAGATGGAGAAGCATGGCTAAATGGCAATTTCCCTGAAAAAGATCTGGGGGCCAATATGAATCATCAATGTGATGTGACCTCTAATGCCTTTTAAAAAGGCATTATATTCAGGTCAGGGCAATTATGGTAGAGTAAAAAGAGTACTGCTTGCTCCTTTTGAGGTGGCAAGAAATTGGATATTGAGTGGATGCCCCTCAGAAAAATTAAGTCATTTGAATGACTTAATATGCGATAGATGAATATAAGGGAATATTATTATTCTATAAGAAATGATGAGGAGGCTGATTTCACAAAAGCCTAGAAAGACTTACATGAACTGTTGCTGAGTGAAGTGAGCAGAACCAAGAGAACATTGTGCACAGTAAAAGAAGGACTGTATGATCATCTAGTATGATAGACTTAGCTCTTCTCAGTAATTCAGTGACTCAAGGCAATTCTAATAGACTTGGGATGGAAAATGCCATCCACATCCAGAGGAAGAACTATGAAGACTGAATGTGGATTGAATCATACTAGTTCTGATTTTTCTTTTACAACACGACTAATATGGAAATGTATTTAAAATGATTGTATATGTATGACCTCTATCAGATTGCTTGCTATTTTGGGGAAGGGGAAAGGAAAGGAAGGATGGAGAAAAAATAGGGGACTCAAAAATATTACAGAAATGAATGTTGAATATCTACATGTAACTGAAAAAAATATTATTAAGTGGGGTGGGGGGAAGTGCTGCTCTTGGAGTCAGCAATAACTGAGCTCAAATTTGCCTCTGATACTTTCTTGCTATGTGACCCCCCTGCATCTATCTCCCAGCATTATTATGAGGATCAAATGAGATAAACTCTGAAAAGCCTTTGCAAACTTTAAATCTCTCTGTAAAATGTTAGCTCTTGTTAGTGAGACAATCTCCACTATATTGCTATGGTCAAGCCACATTTGAATTATTTTGCTTTATTTGAAGCACTAAATTTTGGTTGTTCAATCATATTTGACTTTTTGTGATCCCATGGACCATAGTATACAATGCTATCCATCGGTTTTTTGTTTTTGTTTTGTTTTTTTTTGTCAAAGATACTGAAGTTCGCTATTTTCTTTCTCTAGTGGAAGTCACACAGCTAGTAAGTGTCTGAGGTCATATTTGAATTCAGGTTTTCCAGCTGCAAGCCTAGTGCTTTATCCACTGAGCCACCTAGCTGCCTCTAGTACATTTTAGGCATCTTCAAGATATTAAGCTGAAACATGTCTAGAAAAGGGTTATCAGGAACATGAAAGCAAGAGACAACATGTTCTATGAAGATTAGTAGAAAGAAATGAGGATGTTTAGCCCCAAGCAGAGAAGACTTGGAAAGAATCTAATAGCTACATCTGAAAGGTTGCCATGTAGAATGGGAATTAGATTTAACTTTGTTCCCACCCAAGAGGGCAGAACTGGGAGGTATTAGTAGAAATTGCAGAGATCCAGATTTCAGTTTGATGTTAAGAGAAAAATAATTCCAAATCCAACACATAACCTTCCTAATAACTGGAGCTGTCCAGAGTGGACTGGTCTGCTTGACAGGGGTGGTAGCTTCTCACTCCCCTCCTCCCTCCATGAAGGTTTTCAATCAGTGGGTTTGGTGACCCATTGGGGATGCTTTGGGGAGGATTGTTGGGCAGATTCAGGTGGGACTTGGTGGCCCACAATACCTCTTTCAGCTTTTAGATTTAAATGGGTCTATGAACCATTTAAAATTCACCAGGTAGAGAGAGTCAGATCGAGAGAATTCTAGGTTTCTGGGTGAAAGGCTAACAGCCATTCCACAGGTTGTTGTAAGGGGTAGTAAGACATGAATCTGATGTTTGACAAACAATAATCGTCTCATCCCTCATGGTGCTCATCGGAAACTGAATCATTGTGTTTGAGTTGCACCTGTGACAGAGGCTGATGTCATCAATTTTCATGGCACTCTTGCTCCCTGTTCTGTGTAACAGGCCACAACTCTTTTCATAATCATAATTAATTCTCAGTCATCTCTTTAGTTTCATTATCTTAAACAATCTCACTTTTGCAATTATACCACAAGGTGCTGTTTTTTCCAAATTCTTAATAACACCAGATTTATATACTGATTTACTTACTTCTACCTATATTATATCTAACTTTGCAATTATACCACAAGGTGCTATTTTTTTCCAACCCCTTAGTAATACCAGATTTATTTGTTGATTTACTTACTTCTATCTATATTATATCTCACTTATAAAATATGAACTCTTTGAAGGCAAGGGTTTATTTCAGGTTTTTTTCCTCTTTCCTTCCTTCCTTCCTTCCTTCCTTTCTTTCCTAGTAGCTGTCTTAGTCATTTTCTATATGTAGGTCAATGGAGAGCTCATTGTTGTTCACATGTTTTTAATTATGTCTGATTCTTCATAACCTCATGTGGGGCTTTCTTGGAAGATTTACTGGAATAATTTGCCATTTCCTTCTCTAGCTCATTTTACAGATGAGAAAACTGAGGTCAACAGAGTTAAGTGACCTGCCTAAGGTCATACAGCTAGTAAGTATATGAGAGCAGATTTTTTTTTTTTGATGGAAGGGTATCAAATTGTGATTTGTGCAGGGTTTTACAGGTAGTAAACTTCTGAGATCAGTTTTTTTTTCTTTTTTGGGGGGGAGGAAGGTGTCTTCCACACAAGCACAGGGTATCTGAGATCTGAGATCAAATTTTTTTTGGGGGGGGGAAGGGTGTCCACACAAGCAGGATTAAGTGATTTGTCCAGAGTCCCACAGCTACTAAGTGTCTGAGATCAGGGATTTTTTTTGGGGGGAAGGGTGTCCACACAATCAGGATTAAGTGACTTGTCCAGGGTCCTACAGCTGGTGTGTATCTGAGATCAAAATTTTTTTTTGGGGGGGGAAGAGTGGCAAGGCAATCAGGGTCACACAGCTAATAAGGATTCCAGGATTCCAGGATTCCAGGATGGGTACATTATCTATCCATTTTGCCAACTAGCAGCCCTAGAGATCACATAGCAAGTTTGTTTAAAAGTATACAGTTAACGCAAAAGTTGAAATAGAAGGCAGCCTGATATCTTAGAAAGAGCACTGTATATCATGAGTTAGGAGATCTAGGTTTAAGTCTTCCCACTGACTATCTGGGTCAACTTCTTTGGCTCTGAATTTGCTTACCTGCTAGATGAGGGGGTTGTGTTAGATGATGTCTAAGGTCTCTTTCACTTCTAAAATTCTTTGATTCTATAATTTCTCTGCCTCAAATTTGAAAAATAGTGTTTCCAACTCATTCTGCATTATTGAACTTGGTATACAGATGAAACGCAGGAAAACTAATTCATCTCTTCTGCATCATTGACAGAGACAATGTTTCTATTTCCATTAGTAGCTAAAGAGCTAACATTAACCACAATGAATCATAATTCTGCTGGAACTTGTATTGTTAAGGATTATTATTTAAATAATTTCCTCCACCCCTTTCACTCCCAAACTCACAGTATAAGCAAAGGAAAGAAAAGTTTTGTCTCAGTTTTGAACATAAGGAGAATATTTAGAGAGAGACAGAGAGACAGAGAGACAGAGAGACAGAGACAGAGATAGAGAAGAAGAGGGAGAGAGAGAGAAGAAGAGGGAGAGAGAGATACAGAGAAATGAATTTTTTTTAACTTCCTCTTAGGGGTTTTTATAATTATATTCCATTAACCTTCATTTTTTGATCTTTTTATTCGACTTAATGAATGTAAGTACAACATAATAACTTAATGAGTATATGTGCTAACTTAAAACAAATATTAGTAGAAGTATAATTAGGACTCTTATGATCTTGCAAATTGTTATTCCCTGATTTGGAAATTAATTGGGACAAAAATGTTTTTGTCTAAGTTTGAATTCTGTTATGAAAATTATATAATATAAATATATCAGTCATGTAAACTCAGAAATCACATTTATTATAATATTCCCTATGTGGAAGAATTAAATCATTAAATTTTATGTCTATTTTTTGTTGTTATCTCCATCACTGGGATCACTTGATTTAGAGGTATCTTTGTATTTCCTCAAAGATTATAGGTCTTAAATGGGAAAGGAACTCAGAGGCCATCTAGTCTCTCTTGTTTTACAGATAAGGAAACTGAGGTCCAGCCAGCTTAAATGACTTGTCCAAGGTCACAGAGACAGAACATATCCTACCTAGATGGCCTTTGAAACCATGTGCCCTAACTGTAGAGCCAGTGATCTTTCTAGTATACCATGCCTTCCTCACAATATCTTTTGCTCCCTCCAGGTCTATGCTTTATTACCTGCCAGCTTGACTGGCTTCCTTTTTTTTTTTTTTGAATGCAGATCTCTGGCTGAATTTATGCATCTTTTTCAGTTGTTCCTTTGCCCCAGAAGATGCAACTATAAACTCTTGTAGAGTCTTGTAAGCTGGAACCCTTCTGGCCTCTTCTTCAGGGGAAAGTGATCTCTCCCTTCTCAATATCACTTTGCCTGATCATCTCCATTACACCTATTTCTCCTTTAGATATTTGGGGACATTTCTCTTTCCTCTTCCCTCTGCAATTATAGATAGGATCATGGATAAAGAACTAGGAGAAACCTTAGAAACCATTTAGTCCCACCTTCTCATTTTTATCGATGAGGAAACAGGCTCAGGTGAAATGATTTGCTCCAAGTCTCATAAGTCAAATGTTAGACCTGGCTTATATTGAATTTTGAACTACTTGAGAACAGGATCTGTTCCCAACATCTAGGGGCATATATAATAATAATAATTCATATAATACACATAGTCAATTCAATAAATAGTTATTAAGTATGTTCTATGTACTTATTAAGTATGTACCACTATATTGTGCTAAGTGCTGAGGATACAAAAAGAAATAAAAGGCAGTCCCTATCCTCAAGGAGCTTACAATATAATGGGGGAGACAAAATCACATAAACAAATGCATAAAAAGCAAGATATATATATGTGTGTGTATATATATATATATATATGTAAAAGAGGGAAAGCACTGTTAAAAATTGCTGAAGACTCCAAAGAGCTCTTGCTTTTATGGATTGTATCCATTAATATTTATTATATTAGAAATTAAAACTTTTATTGCATATAGTAACAGCAATATTGTATAATGATAAACTGTGATAAGCTATTTTTAGGAATACAATGATCTAAGGCAATTCTGAAGGACTCATGAGGAAAAATGCTATCCACTTCCAGAGAGAGAACTGATGGAGTCTGAATGCAGAGCAAAATATACTTTTTTTTAATTAAAACTTTTTATTTGCAAAACATATGTATGGTATTCGATTTGCCAATATTTTAACATAATTAACATGTAGTGGATATCCTGCCATCTAGGGCAGGGGTGGGGAGTTGGGGGGAAAAATTTGTAACGGAAAGCTATGTAAGGGTTATTGTTGAAGAATTACCCACACATATGTTATGCAAATAAAATAAAAAATTAAAAAAAAAACAAACATATGTATGGGTAATTCTTCAACATTGATCCTTACAAAGCTTTCTGTTACAGATTTTCCCCCCCTAGTCTCCATACCTCCTCTAGATGGCAGGAAATCCACTACATGTTAATTATGTTAAAATACTTGACAAGTCAAATATATGTATACATATTTCCACACTTATCATTGTTGTGCAAGAAAAATCATATCTATAAAAAAATCTGAGAAAGGAAACACAATGCAAGCAAACATCAATAGAGAACATGGAAATGTTATGTTGTGGTCCACATTTCACATCTCTCTCTCTGGGTGTATATGGCTTTCTTCACTGAAGAATTGGAACTAGTTTGAAACATTTCATTGTTGAAGAGAGCCAAGTCCATCAGAATTGATCATCATATAGTCTTGTTGTTGCTGTGTATAATGATCTCCTGGTTCTGCTCATTTCGCTCAGTATCAGTCCATGCAAGTCTCTCTAGGCCTCTCTGAAATCATCCTGCTGGTTGTTTCTTACAGAAAAATAATATTCCATAACATTCATATTCCATAATTTGTTCAGCCTTTCTCCAATTGATGGGCATCCATTCAGCTTCCAGTTTCTAGCCACTACAAAAAGGGCTGCCACAAACATTTTTGCACATGTGGGGCCCTTTCCTTTCTTTAAGATTCAAAATATACTTTTAAAAAAACTTTATTTTTCTTATGGTTTTTCATATATTTTCTTTCATAACATAACTACTAGGAAAATTTAAAAGAAATAAGTATTTGCTTAGCTTTTGAGAAAAATTGAACTGCCACTGATTAGCCAATTTAATTTAGAATTCTAAATTAATTTGATGAATTAATTTAAAATAATAATAAACCCATCATAAGTTAATATAACATATTTTAAAATAAAAGCAACTATTTTCCATAACAAAAGAATTTAGTGAGAAGAGTTTTATGGCTTTTTTTTTTCCAAATTGCTTTAATGTCTAGCCTAATAGAAGATAGACATTGTCATATCTGCTTCTGTATTCCATCAGTTGGGTTGAAGTATATGAAGAAAAACTAGCCTCATACAGATATGAAGTTGGAAAGCATTATTTTCATAGGCAAATAAAATCTTAGTATTATTATGAAAATAATTTTGATCTTGAAGACCTCTTGAATGAGTTTCAGACATCCCCAGAAGCCCACAGATCTCCCTTTGAGAACAGCTGTTTTAATTGTTCAGACCAAAAAAAAAATCCTAACAGACTCTCAGACCTCTGAAGTCAGGTACTTTAAATTATGTAAAAAATTTTGTCTTTTTTTTAGGCTACAGCACTGACTTTGGAGTTAGAGGACCTAGATGAAAATCTCTGTTATTTACTTGTGTGATGTCAGGCAAATGACTCAGACTTTCTAGCCTCAGTTTCCTTATTTGGACAAAGAAGGCATGGACTAGATGAATTTTAAGGTCTCTTTCAGGTCTAAATCCAGGGTCCTAGGAAGCATGGTTTTCATGTGCTTATTAGGTAATCCAGTCAGTCCTGCTTACACTATTTTAAATCCAAGGCACTTAGTGTACCTTATGCTAATTCATTGATCTCCCTTAATCTTGACAGTAAAAAATGTTCTTCATTTACTGCATGGACTAACAGGTGCAGAATTATAGAGGGACCTATTCAAAGAGATGTAATGAGTCAGGGATAGCCTTGAAACTAGGTTTTCTGGTTTCTGACCTGGGCATTTTCCACTTCCAGACCCTGCCTTTTGAGTGATAGTTAATCATTCAGTAATTTCATTTAGGATTCACTCCCTGTGACTCACGAAGTTTTTCTTTTGCTTTTAGTCACGGTTTAAGATACTAGATTCAATATTCTATATGGTTAAATTGTGGTCAATCATTCATGCAATGCAGATTTCACTCAAGACAAATCCATCCTAATTATGTTTTATAGAATTTTATTTCAAATAAAAGAGCAATAGACTGGAGATCAGAATAGTTAGGTCTTAATCTTGACTTTGTGATTATTTCTATGCCTGTAGGATATTTCAAAAGATTATATTTTTTAGAAGATTTTTCTTCTTTGTCTTAGATCATTGTACTGCTTCACAAGGGTCATTTCCTGATGTTCTCTTTGCCAATAGAATCCTCTCTTTTTTCACTTAATATTATTTTTTCCAATTACATATAAAAATAGTTTTCAACATTCATTTCTGTAAGATTTTGAATTCCAATTTTTTCTCCCTCCTTGCCTTCCTTTCCTTCTTCCTGAGACAGCAAGTAATCTTATATAAGTTATACATGTACAATAATTTTAAACATATTTCCATATTAGTCATATTGGGAAAGAAAAACCAGAACAGAAAGGAAAAACCACAAGAAAGAAAAAACAAAAAAAATGGAAACTATGATTCATTCTGCATTCAGTTTCTGTAGTTCTTTCTTTGGATGTGGATGGCATTTTCTACCCCAAGTCTATTAGAATTGCCTTGCATCACTGTATTGCTGTGAAGCACTAAATCTATCCTAGTTAGTCAACATGCAATGTTGCTGTACTGTATAAAATTCTCTTGGTTCAGCTCACTTCACTCAATATCAGTTTATGTTAGTCTTTCTAAGCTTTTCTGAAATCTTCCTGCTCATCATTGGAATCCTCTTTTGTAACAAAGAAAAGGAGTTGAGAAAAACACATCTTGACCAGCACACACACAGTATATAAACCAATCTGTATCCACAGTTTCCCATTATTCTACTGAGAAGAGGAAAATGTATTTCATCATATGTCCTCCAGAACCAAACCTCCTCTGCATCCTGTCATCAATTAAAAGGACCAGATACAAAGGATCAAGCTTCATCAATTGCCTCAGAATTTAAGAATACTTAGAAGAATTGAACTGATGCAGTGACATTTTTTAATCCCTAAGGAAAAAGGAATCCATAAGTTCCCCATTATATGCCAGGAACTGTCCTAAGTGCTTCACAAGTATTTACTCATTTGATGCTTTTAAAAACCCTGGGAGATGTAGCTGCTTTAAATTTTTTTAAAAAATAATAAAAATTAACATTAAATAATTGAACAATTAATAAGAAAATAAGAAATAGTTAATTGTTTTAAAAATATTCCATTTTTCCAATTTGTAAAATATACTATGAAATACATTGGGTTTTTTTGAACTTTGAGTTCCAAATGCCCCCCTTCTCTCTCTTTCCCCCTCATTGTGAAGGCTGATATAGGTTATATATGTGCAGTCAAGTCAAACATATTTCCATATTAGTCATGTTGTGAAAGAAAACACAGAACAAAAAAAAGCCCCATGAAAAATAAAGGCAATGTAAAAAATATGTTTTGACGTGCATTCAGATCCCATCAGTTCTTTCTCAGGAGGTAGATGGCATTTTTCATCAAAAGTCCTTCAAAATTGTCTTAGATCATTGTACTGCTGAGAAAAGGTGCTTTCATTATAATACTCATTTTATAACTGAGGAAACCAAGGTGGAAAGACATTAAGTAACTTATCTAGCTTCGCCCAGCTAGTGTCTGAGGATGGATTTGAATTTGATTCTTCTTGTTTCTGAGCTCAATACTATACCCACTGCATCACTTAGAGGAAAAGAAAAAAAAAGACAATAGGGTAAATATTTTTTATTTAGAAATAAAATGATAACATATACTTATAGTAATTTTTAGTGAACATATATTTGACACAGTGGGAAAAATTATAATAAAATTATTTTAAAAATTGTATAAATTGACACTTGATTATTTTAGGGTATATCTTCAGAAAGTTATTGGATATTTGATGCCTCTTCTCAAAGTACCTTCACTGTTCCTTATTGCTCACAGGCTAAAGTTCACAACATTTTATTCAAGGACATCCACAGTCAGACCCTAACTGGACCCAGATGGCTCTGGAGGAGAAAGTGAGACTGATGACTTTGCACAGACTTCCTTCTCTCAAATTCAACTCTCTTACAATGTCACAGCATCATCTCCCTGATGGAACTCTTCCAGAGCAAAGGGTAAGTAACAATAATAACAACAATCTAATTATTTTTGATAGTGAACTCTTCACTGTGGTCAAACTAGTATATTCAGTGATCCCTGAATATATCCTATAGTTTTCAGCCCACTCACCCCACTTGATATTCCATTTCTCCTCTGCTCCATCTAGTCAAAATTCTCTTCATATATTCTGTGATTGGGAGAGAGGGGGAGATATGAGCTTTGTGAGGTCAGAGTCTATATCTTAATTATACTCCTCTCTCCCCACAACTTCTAGTGAGGTCCTTTGAGCAAACTTGGCATTTCATGACTTGAATCATTAAATTCACTTGAGTGAATGGATGAACCAATGCATTTCTGATAATAGCCTTACTTTGGCAGATTTTATCTGAACTGGTTTCCCTTGTCTAGAGCTAGGGACTGACCCTATATTGGGGTTTTGTAACTGAATGAAGGGGTTAAGAAAAATTTGGCAATAGTTAAAGGGATCAAATATTCCCACAAGATTAAATTCTTTATGTAAAAATAAACACATCCAACTCATTAGTAAGTGAATTTGTCTTCACCATTAATAAAAGATAAAATTATATTCATGCCAAAGAAAATTTAAAATAAATTTCTTTATGATTTATTATGTTTGATTTTGTTTGATTTATGTTTGATTTGTATACCTACTTTATTCACCTGGGGTCATGTAAAAATTTCTCAGGCAAAAACGAGTTGTGAGTGGAAAAAGTTTTAGAAGTCCTAAGTGCTGATGAGATGTAGAGGTTTCCCTTTCAAATGTCAGAAGCTGTTGCCTCATCCATTCTCTTAAGCACTATCCCTTAGGATGGCTGCCTCACAAATCTGGTTTATCATCAGTTATTTATCTGGGCATGTTACCTGATTATCTCACACTAAGAGTTTCACTGCCAACTCAACCTTTGTGAAGTTGTATTTTCCTCCTAGGGTTTTTGAAGGAGTCATAGGAAGTTGCATGGTTCATTAATATGTCATGAACCTGGTCTCAGAGAACATTGAGGTTTTAATGGAGTCTGCTCTAATCTTGAGATTTGCCCGAAGGAGCCATGGACCTGGGTTATTCCTGATCACAAAGAACAATTGCTTCTCACAGACTACTTAGGCATTGATCATGTTGTTTATATGATTTATCTTCTTACTCTATGCAGTTAAGAAATTAACCCCATGACCCACTTATCTTATACAGAGAACAAGTATGCTATGTATTATAGTATATATACTATACAGTATACATACACTACATATAGCATATATATATGCATACACATGTATGTATAAGTATATATATGTATACACACACACACACACACACACACACACACACACACATATATATATATATATATATACACATACTACAGTAGTAGTATATATACTATAGGGTTCTGTCATTTACTTTGGTCCTGGATTCATAGTCAGAGAACCTGGTCTGGTGCAAATCCTGGCCCTACCACTTACTATCTTCTTGACTTTGGGAGAAGACTCTTAACCTCTGTGAAATTCACTGTTTTATCTAAACACGAAGAGTTTGAACTAAATGCACTTAAGCAACTTATGTCTCTATATTGATGATCTGATGACTCATGTAGAAACATAAAAAATTGAAAGTGTAAAATAATTGTTACTAAAGTAATATGAATGCAGTTAATAAAAACAATTCCTTAAAATATATTTATATTAGTTGTCCTTATTTATTAATTATAACTCATAGATTAATGAATTAAAGGGTTTGGGGGTATGTTTTTATAAAAAATTGATGTAACTTGCAGTATTCAGTCACCCTTAGCTCCTAATAGATTTAAATTAGGTGTAGTAGAACTATAACTGTCTTTTCACTACCATGACACCCAGCATGAGAAGTGATGATATTGTAGAGAGAAATTGTTCTTTTATTTTAATAGATTTTTATTTTTCCAAATACATGCAATGATAGTTTTCAATATTCAATTTCACAAAACCTTGTGTTCCAAATTTTTCTCCCTCTCTTCTTGCCCCCCTCCTCCCTTAGATAGCAAGCAATCCAATATAGTTTAATTTTCTAAACATATTTCCATATTTGTCATGCTGTGCAAGAAAAATCAGATCAAAAAAGAAAAAAACACGAGAACGGGAAAAAAAAACACACCAAACAAACAACAATAAAAAAGGTAAAAATTCTATGCTTTGATTCACACTCAGTCACCATAATTCTCTCTGGATGTAAATGGCTCTTTCCATGACAAGTCTATTGGAATTGTTTTAAATCAAGGTAAACTATTCTGATATGTTGGGTCTCATATACCAGCAATATTTTATTTAATATTTGAAGGTTGTGGTTGGAGCAATAATCTAAGGCTCCTATCCCACTGAAAGTTAGGCTAGTTTTTCCTTAAAAGGTTTTGAAATTCTCTTAAAGAGCTAATTGACTCAGGAGTTCAAGGTTCAGGCCATGCATTTGGCTTCCTGTTCAACTGAGTACAAAAACCCTCAAAGAGTTTAGCTGCTTCTGGATGCTTGCCTTATCATGGGTGATATAGAGACAGGGAAGTTGGACTCAGATGAATACTAGTGTCCTTGCTAGGCTATGGATGAATGAGTTTCTTTTTTGGTAGCTGTCAGATCTTCTAGGAGTGGTTCACTTAATTCCAATATAGCATCTGAGATTCTGGGTTGCCTTGGTTAGCCCTGGACTAAAACTAAGGTGCAAGTACAGGTAGGTTGTGCAATGAATAGAGTACTGGGCTTGGAGTTAGGAGAACCTGAATTCAAATCTGGTTTTCGACACTAATTGTATGACTCTGTACATGTCACTTAACCCTATTTGCCTTGGTTCCTCATGTATAAAATGAGCTGGAGAAAGAACTGGCAAAACACTACAGTATCTTTGCCAAGAAAACCTCAAATGGAATCGCCAAGAGTTGAACATGAACCTTTTGTGAAGTCTTCCCTGATTCCTTCATATTAATCTCTTTCACTTCTCAAATTACCTTTAATTTATTGATTTGTGTACATGTTGTATACCAATACCACCCTTCTCAAGTACAATATCAACAGGAACATTCATTAGTATATATCTCACTCGCACATATTGAGGATTAAAAGTGATTGTTAAATGGTTTATCATCTCATACTTGGGCTCCTACAATAGCCATTTTAGCTGCTTTCTCTGTCTTTAGTCTCTCTCCTTCCAAAACGTTCTGCCCATGCCATCATTCACATTTGATCATGTGTTTTTTGTGTGTACAGACATGTGTTAGGTACACTCTGAGGACAATAAAAATAGTTTAGATAAAACACAATCACCGCTCTTTTGGTTCTCATAGTCCAGTCCATGACCATAGTTGACAATAATGTACAATGGAAAAGAATTAGCCTTGAGAGAAGTGAGAATTTCACTGGTCATAGGACACTCCAGTTGCCCTAATTTTTTTTTTTGAGACAATTGGGGTTAAGTGACTTGCCCAGGATCACATAGTGTCTGAGACCAGATTTGAACTCAGGTCTTCCTGACTTCAGGACTGGTGCTCTATCCACTGCACCACTTAGCTGCCCCTGCCCTAATTTCTTCTATTCTTAAAAAAACTCTGAATTCTACCATAGCCACTATCTATTATTTCTCTTTCTTAATAAATAAAAATCATTGTTAATTTATCAATGAGATCATAGATTTATTTAAGTATTGAATACTTCACCTAAAGGATTCTTTCTTTTTTTTTTTAAATTTTATTTTATTTGCAAAACATTTGTATGGGTAATTCTTCAACATTAACCCTTACATAGCTTTCTGTTACAAATTTTTCCCCCCAACTCCCCACCCTTCCCCTAGATGTCAGGATATCCACTACATGTCAATTATGCTAAAATACTTGACAAGTCGAATATATGTATGCATATTTCCACACTTATCATTGTTGTGCAAGAAAAATCGTATCTACACAAAAGACATATCAGATAAAGGCAACACAATGTAAGCAAACATCAATCCAGAGTATGAGAATGTTATGTTGTGGTCCACATTTCACATCCTTCTCTCTGGGTGTATATGGCTTTCTTCACTGAACAATTGGAACTAGTTTGAAACATTTCATGGTTGATGAGAGCCATGTCCATCAGAATTGATCGTCATATAGTCTTGTTGTTGCTGTGTATAATGATCTCCTGGTTCTGCTCATTTCGCTCAGCATCAGTCCATGCAAGTCTCTCCAGGGCTCTCTGAAATCATCCTGCTGGTCGTTTCTTACAGAACAATAATATTCCATAATATTCATATACCATAATTTATTCAGAAATTCTCCAATTGAAGGGCATCCATTCAGTTTCCAGTTTCTAGCCACTACGAAAAGGGCTGCCACAAACATTCTTGCACATGTGGGGCCCTTTCTAAAGGATTATTTCTTACCCAACACATGGAAAAGGTGAGGAGAAAAACCTAAACAGACTACTGGATAGATACTTATAGTATTAAAAAAAAACCTGCATGTTTTTAAAAATGTACTTTCTTATAAAATCCAGAATTTGGACTCTGGATTCTAGTGGAACTGTACTGGGAATCAGAGGACATGGTTCTAATTCTGGCTCTGCCATTAACTGTGTGACCTATGGTAAATCCCTTCACCTGTCAATCTCAGTTTGTTCAAATCTAAAGCAAGAGGATTGGATTATATAATTCCTAAGGCTCTTTCTAGCTCTAAAATTCTTTGGCAATGATTAATTAAGTTAGAGAATCCAATCAACCAAAAAAAAAGTGTACATGTATATTTATCACTTTAATAAAGATATATTCTATTAATTTGGGAAAGTGCATGAGAGCATTAATTTTACTCCCACAGTCTTAATGAAGAAATAAAGAAGCTAATTTTCCATTACCATTCAAGGGGTAATCCACTCCTTCACACGCTGAGAAATTAATGTAACAGATCCAGTCAACTGAACAGTTTATGCATCTTTTCCCTTTCCAATTCCAAATGCCAGATCTGTATTTTACATAATGACCTTAAGAGAAGTTAAATAAGAACATTTTAAGCTTTTTCTTAACTTTGATTTTGTGTAGTATAAATGTTAGGGTTCTGTTTTTATTTGTGGGCATAATATTTATTTCAAGGGTCATCATGTCCAAAAAAATTCATCACTTAATGCCTTTCTGGGCATTTGTGAGTTAGTACAAAAAACCTAATATCAAACCCCTGTCCTTTTTGTTGATTTTTTTTGGGGGGGGTGGTCTGGTCTTTGCTGCAATAGGCTGTCTCTACTTTAGACATGCATCCTATTCCTGCCTGGGATCCCTTCCCTTTTGTACAATTTTCTATACATGGAACCTTCCACATGGCTCACTTCCATCTTTCATGCAGCCTCATTTCTAATGACTAAGATATCAGAAGAATCCAATTGGAGACGTCTGAGTATCTCCTGATAAGACTTGGATGAGTCCAATAGGTCACTACTCAGAACTAGATTTTCTCTGGGCTTGGCTATAATGGCTAATTGACAAACTCTGCTGTGGACTGAAGTTCCTAGATTTCCGGCTCTATAATCCTTTCAACCTTTCCAAGATCAGATTTGTTCTGTTCAATTTTTGATACTCTTTAACCTAGGATCAAAAAAGAATACACACAATAGAGACAGAAACAGAATTGATACCATGTATTCAGGAGCACATAGCAGGGCAAGTGGAGAGAAAAGGTAATCATAGTAGCAGGCTACTCCTGTCATTCCCTCCCTCTATACAGAGGCTTATATAATTTTTTCCCTTTTTTTTCTCTAAAAAACCACCAGGGAAGACAGATTGAGTTTCTTTGTTGAAGCCTTTTATATGCACATTTGATTCTAGCTTAACAATTAAGTGCACGCTCTTAATTAAGAGAAGGAAAGGGTCTGCATTTCTAGAATTAAGCTTGCTTTGCTTCCATGTGGATTGATATCAAGGAAACCATATTGTGTGTGGTATAAGGACTGGACTCTCTTGGGCCAATCTCCTTTTTTTTTCTAGCTACATGGTTTATTTTGATGGCCAAATGTTTTTTTTCCTCCAGTTAGGGATGTATTCTTTTTTTTTTATTTAAAGCTTTTTATTTGTATGACATGTATATGGGTAGTTTCCCAACATTGATCTTTACAGAGCTTTCCATTACAAATTTTACCCCCAGTCCCCTCCCCTCCCCTAGATGGCAGGAAGTCCACTACATGTTAATAATGTTGAAATGCTTGAGAAGTTATGCAAGAAAAATCCTATCTACAAGAAAAAAAAAGAATCAGAGAAAGGCAACACAATGCAAGCAAATGTCACTAGAGATCATGAAAATGTTACGTTGTGGTCCATATTTCATATCCCTCTCTCTGGGTGTATATGGTTTTCTTCATTGAACAATTTAAACTGGTTTGAGACAATTCTTTGTTGCAGAGAGCCATGTCCATCAGAATTGATCATCATGTAATACTGTTGTTGCCGTGTATGATGATCTCCTGGTTCTGCTCGTTTCACTCAGCATCAGTTCATGCAAGTCCCTCCAGGCCTCTCTGAAATCATCCTGCTGGTTGTTTCTCACAGAACAATAATATTCCATAACATTCATATACCATAATTTATTCAGCCACTCTCCAATTGATGGGCATCCCTTCAGTTTCCAGTTTCTAGCCACTACAAAAAGGGCTGCCACAAACATTCTTGCACAGGTGGGTCCCTTTCCCTCTTCTAAGATTCTTTGGGATATAAGCCCAGTAGAAACACTGCTGGGTCAAAGGGTATGCACAGTTTGACAACTTTTTGAGCATAGCTCCAAATTGCTCTCCAGAATGGTTGGAATCAATCTCCTTAACATTACAATTATACTGGAGGAACTTATATTCTTCTGAAAAGTCAGAGGGTAGCCAAGACTATGGTAAGATATTTCTCTTCTTGCTGTGGCTTGGGGATGATAAAATCCAAATGTCTGATGACATTCTCAGATATATCCCTTCCCTGTCCTTTCCTATCTTGTTGATATAGAGATGTTAGCTGATCCCCAAGTTAGGAGAGTGGCTGTGATTCAATTGTCTTTTTCTTTGTTGATCCTGTCACCCTCTTCTTGGTTCCTACTTTATGTGTTTCAAGTTAAGCCACAAG
The DNA here is from genome assembly GCA_023553655.1 of Myrmecobius fasciatus. Lineage (NCBI taxonomy): Eukaryota > Metazoa > Chordata > Mammalia > Dasyuromorphia > Myrmecobiidae > Myrmecobius > Myrmecobius fasciatus. Next base: position 268,922 of record JAJPUD010001206.1, on the reverse strand, counting down.
CTTCCTTTATGTAAGTATCAATGAGAACCATTAGCTAAATTAATCAATGGACCATCATTTTTTTCAGTGTTGGTCTCATTTTTCTGTGAAACTCCTTTTATATTTCAGGGCAACAAAATGGAAAACTTAGTAAGCCTGGTGCTCAGGAAACAAGATGACCTGTTGCTGATCACCAATCTCAAAGCCTTTCATCTCAGAAGGATTGCCAGATGCAAATTCTATCACTTGATTAATGGTATTTATTAAGCATCTCATTTGTTCCAGGCTGTGCTCAGTCAGTCAGTTGGCTTTTATTAAGCATCCCCTATGTTCCAAGCACTGCATTAAGTACTGGGCATTCAAAGAAAGGTAAAAAATAAATGGAGGCTCCTACTGGAGATGCCCTTTTTGAGGAAGTTAGTCACAAAAAGGAGAAGAAATAGCAGGCAATAGGAGCAGGTAGAGACAGATTAAGTGAGTGTGTTTTTGTTTATTTTTAGAATAGAAGAGAAACCATGGACATGTTTGTAGGTAGGTAGGGAAGTAGAACAGGGAGATGGTGAAGGAACAAATTGAAGGACAGGGAGAGATTGAAGATGAGCAAGAAAGTAGGGATGATATAAAGGGAGAAGATAGAATATGATTACTTGTATGTGTAGAGGGTTTGCTTTGGCAAGAAAAAGGTCTGACTTGATGTGAAACAATGGTGGAAGAAGAAATAGTGGAATAAAGTATCTGGCTGGTGTGAGATGTGGAGGAAAGAGAAGAGAGCTCTCAGAAAATGCCCTCACATCTTTGTGTGATCATTGAGGCAAGGCTCTCAGCTGAGAGGGTAGGTGGACAGGAAGTTGTGGGAGGCAGGTCTGGAAGATCCTCTGTGGTGAGTGGGATAGCATATTGATTAGGATTGCCTTGCTGGGGGGAGGGCTCAGTTGAGATCATATGATTTGTAGCAGAGCTAGTCAGAATCATTTCATGAAGTTCTCCTGCTTTATTTAGCAATACGTGGATAGTCAGAGCAAGCCACACTTGGGGTGTAGCCAGACACAAGGAATTCAATGAGAGAGAGAAAGGGAGGGAGAGAAAGAGAGAGAGAGTGAGAGAGAGAGAGAGAGAGAGAGAGAGAGAGAGAGAGAAGAGAGAGATACAGAGACAGAAACAGAGACAGAGACAGACAGAGACAAGAGACAGAGAGAGACAGAGACAGAGACAAGAGACAGAGAGACAGAGATTGAAAGAGATAGATACAGAGACAGAGACATACAGAGAGACAGAGACATACAGAGAGGCAGAGACAGAGAATGAGACACAGACAGAAAAAGAGAGAGAATAGACAATGCAAGGATGATGATGATTTGGGAAAGAGCTGAGCAGTGGAGGGATTAGAGGTCACAATGAGGATGAAGAATAAAGCTTAGAATTATAAAATGAAGTGGGGACCCAAATAAAAAGAATGAAACAATCCCTACTTGGAAAGAATTTATATCCTAATGAAGGAGACCAAAAGTACATAAACAACATAAATGTAAAAATAATAAGTAAAAATATATGTAAAGTAATTAAATACAAGATAGTTTGGAAGGAAGGACATTAACAGTGTTGGAGAGATAAAGTTTCATGTAGAAGAAGGTGCCTGAGCTGCATTTTAAAGAAGGCAGAGACAACTGTGAGATGGAGATAAGGAAGGAAGGCATTCCAGGCAAGAGGAATAGCTAATTCAAAAGCACAGAGGTAGGAGACAGAGTTTCTTCCATGAGGTACAGAGACAATTTGGCTAGATTGAAGTTTGCAGGAGGGGAAATAATGTCCAATGGTTGGAGCTAGGTTTAAAGACTTTAAAAAACTTAACAGAGGAGTTTATATTTTATCCTTGAGGCTGCTAGTGGTTATTGGGTTGAGGTGTCATGAGGTCTTTGTGTTCTCTTGGTTTTAATCCTTACCTAGGATCACCCTCATGCCACAGTAATGATAAAGCATTTTAAGAGGGAGGACCTTTATCTTCTGGTAAAGAGCTTTAGGCTCCCTTCAATTAGTCAACTAATTTACTGAGCCCATGGTAATAGATGTCATCTTCTTTGTTCACTGAAGTTTTTTTTTTAAAGCAATTTATATTTATAAAATATTTTGTTTTGCTTTTTTTTTCTAAGAAGCTCAGATCATTTTGGGGCATTAATATTTTGGGGAGGCTATGCAGGAATAGGTATCATTACTTTTCTTCTAAGATTAAGAATCTGTTGGTTAAGAACTTGATAAAGAGCTCATAGAACTCAGAAATCCTTATTCATATTTCTTTTCCAGATATAATTTTTAACCACTCTTCATTTATGACATCAAACAAATTTTGTTTTTTATTTTTATTTTTTTTCATCAAACAAATTTTGTATTAAATCCTTATTTTTCTCTATTCTTTTTCTAGAAGAAAAATCCAATCTTGCATAATGGTTTTCATGGCTTTTTAGATACCAGATATGTAGAAGTTTGTGTGTGTGAATATAGAAATCCGTGCAATACACACAATATGCACAAATGTATATATGCATAAATATAATTGCACATGTGCATATATGTATACACACAAACACATGTACTCAAACATAAATGTACAAAACATTTCTATATATGTATGCACATGCAAATACACACAATATATACATATGCATGTTTATATATGTGTATATATATGTATATACATATATATATGCACATACACATACACATACATATATTTCTATACCTGAACAATGAAATCAGACTGAAATGAATTGTGACTACTGAACCAATTGTCAGATTGATTTAGCTTAGGTGTCTCTAACCTATGTGATATAGTGATCATTATATAAAATTCATCATCATATAATTTGGTATCAGAAAAGTCTCTCTCTGACTAAAACTCTTATTCTATTCACCTGTCTTGTTTTAAAACTTTGAGGGCAACTTTTAAAAAGACATTTGGTAACAATAACATAAACCAATAATTGCTGCTGATACTGTAACTCAAAGTAGTTAATTTTAATATGAAAGAATAAAATTCTGAAAAAGTATTACTTAGAACAGGGAAGCCAAAAAACCTTTCAGTGATCCTTTCAGTTCTTAATATTCCTTATCTGGAATAATGGACCTGGATTGGGAAGACCTGAGTTCAAATATAGCCTCAGACACTTATTAGCTGATAATCACTAATCCACTGTCTTGTCTCAATCTCTTCATCTGTGAAAGAATTGTAAAATGAAATAGCCAACCTTGAAGCATGATATAGATGCTAGCTATTACTAATATTTTATGTATACATCATTGTTCCCTCCTCCAGAGGAATATTAAGTTTCTTGAAAAGCTTTTTGTCCTGTTTTTGTCCCCAATGCTTAATGCAAAACCCTGCACATAGTAAATAGATGTCTAATAGAGGCTTATTGAATTGAATGTAAATGAATTAATATGGGGAGAGAGGAAGAGAATGTTGGCCAAGACCTGCCCACTGGGGAGACTCCAGGCCAGCATATGAGCATGTAGGAGAAAATGGAATGAAGAAAAGAAATCCAACCTGTTTGACCATTTTACTTAGGTTTAATTCTCTGTTCCTGAGTCACATAGAAATCCAAAGTTGTTTTATTGCCTGATATTTAAGTGGATAAAATGTTGATTTGCATGTCATATGAATATAGCCCTGAGTATTGTCTTCAAAAAGAATTCCCTTGATTGATTTCAGGTTTTTATGTTCCTGGGCTGAGAATTTCTATTTAAATTAGATTCACATTTTGGATACAGCTTCTTGCACTTAGGTTGACTTTACAGGGTTGCACAAATGGGGCTCCCAAGGCATTTTTAGTGCATTTTATAGCGACTTAGGTTTTAAGAGATCCTTCATCCTTCTTCTGCACATGTGGAATTCCTATTAATGTCAAGGGAATTTACTGTGATTGAAATGAGGGGAGTCGGTGCCCTTGAAAAGTTTCTTAAGTACTCTTTGAGTTTATAAATGGCATTATATGTTTATGAACATCTTATAAAATCTTAAGTAGCAAGAACATGAGCAGAATAAAAAGCTGAGACTTTGAGAATAAGTTTACATTAACAGTTCTAGGAATTGGAGGGGAGAATTGATGTGATGTTTTAGAAGACTGCCCTATTTTTCTCCTTTACAGTTAGAAGAGAGCCTTTGGGGAAAAGCTGTGTCTTGGGGAGAGCACATTGAAGTGTCTTTTGGGGGAAAAAGATCTAAATGCCTACCTATTTCATCGATTCTATTGAATATTCTCCCTCCCCTTTAGTTTCTTTAAGATGGTTTTTGAAAAAAAAATTGGAGCACAAGATTTTGCAAGGGTGAATGCTGAAAACTATCTTTGCATATATATTTTGAAATAAAAAGCTATTATTAACAAATAAAAAGATGTTTCCCCCCTAGTTCTCCTACAAAAGGCTCTTCTTTCCTTCTCTTTTTCACAGTTGCTTTCATGGGAAAATGTTAAAAACAAATTATTTTCCTCTATTTTGCCAATGAAAAGGTGAACACTTGAAATTTCATTATATACAAGAAGTCAGGATACCTCTTGGAACCACTGACAAATTCTTGCTCCCTATTTTTTTTTTTTTTTTGCTTCCATGAGGATTACTATTACCACTCTTCTGTTCCTATTTATCATTAACATAATCAACTCAATACAGTAAATTGTATTATGTTTTAAAATGCCTACTAAGTGCAATATACTATTAGGGAATGGAGAAATGAAAAAAAAAACCAGGAAAAATAGTTCCTTTCTGCTCTCAAAGCACTTGTAATCCCAATTTATTATATGCAAATAAATATGTTACAGATATAAAATGTGATGTTCTGTTGGCTTATCTCCTATAGGGTGTGTAGAGAAAGGTCTTGGCTATCAGTGGGTAAGGTGAGGTTAAAGAAGTGAGAAAGGTGCAGTGAGATGAGAGATGACCCAGACTTGAAGAAGGTTCTTCGTAGTAGGGACTGCTACTAACAACTTATTCCCCCTGCTCCAAGAAGAGCTAGTTGGAGGTCACTGACAACCAAGGACAATGAACAGAAAAGCCCCAGCTGTTAGCATTTCTCACATGGGAATCCAAGTTAAAGCCCCACACCACAGATTGCTGACTCCAGAGTTCCTAAGACTTCCAAAGACTGGTCCTACCACATATGACTAGAACATCAATTGAGAACGGTGTTGTTGGCCAGGTGGCAAAGTGGATGGGGTCAAGAAGACCCAAGTTCAAGTGCAGGTTTATACATTTACTGGTTGTGTGACTCTGGGCTAGTCACTTAACATCTGCCTCAATTTCTTCAACTGTAAAATGACTATCGTACGTAGTATCTAATTTGTAGGATTGTTGTGAAAGTAAAATGAGATAATACTTTTAAAGTGCTTGGCACAGAGCCTGATGGTAGGTGTGGCTTTTTTTTTTTTTTGGATTGATTAGTCATGTTTGACTTCCAATAATCCCATTTGGAGTTTTCTTGACAAAGATACTGATACAGTCATTTCCTTCTCCAGATAAGGAAACTGAGGCTACCAAAGTTAAGTGACTAGCAACTAATACATATCTAAGGTACTTCATGCCCAGCATGCTATCTACTGCACCATTGCTTATTTCCTCCTCTCCTACCTCCCCTTTTGTAGGGAGAATAATAGTTATACATAATTTTATACATTTTTTTATATTTATACATTAAATTATTTATTATACAAATTTATAGATATCATTGTATAATGTATATATAACCATTATTATAACAGCAAATAACTAGATGAATGAATGAATGAACCCAAATCATAACAGAAGGTTTTTGAGTAGAAAAATGACATATTAAAATTACTGTCTTTTACCTCTTTTTGTATCCCAGTGCTTAGCACAGTGCCTGGCCCATAGTAGGTTTTTTTTTAATTGATTGTTTGAAAAGCTCTCATTATACAAGATGGACTAGACTGGAAAACAACAGGACATCAGTTAGTATTTGGTGGAAATAAACCAGGCATGAGGTAACAATGACTCAAATCAGATGTCAGGGAAGGAAAAGAAGAGATATTGTGAAGAGGTAGTTGAGAAGATTTTGCATCTAATGAGATGTAGAATTTAAGGGTGAGAAGAATCTGAGAGAATTCGAGTCTGAGGGACCAGAGAATGGGGAATGTTGTAGAAATAGGGACATCAGAAAAAAAGAAGTTGACTTTGGGACTGGGGAAAGAGAATTAGTGGAGCTTCAGAATGCTATAAAGATATGGATTGGGAATTCAAGAAAAAAAAAGTCAACATATCCTGAGAAGAATTGTTAGTTATGTTATGTTACATAACATGTTATGTTGGAGTTAGGAAGACTTCACTTTAATGATTATGCTTCCCAGCTATGTGACTGTGACCAAGTCACTTAGACTTTCTGAGGTTCAAGCAATTCTCTAAGAATTATCAGATAAGTCATAAATGGGTTGCAATCTGTATTAGTGGGAGGAATTCTCACAATGGGATTTCCCCATGCTGAACAAATGGATTAAGCATTTATTAAGCACTTGCTATATGCCAGACATTATGCTATGAACTGAGGATACAAATATAAGTCAGCAAGCCAGTCCTTGCTCTCAAGTAGGTAACTTCTTTTCCTTTCTTTTCTTTCTTTCTTTCTTTTTTTAAATAATAGCTTTTTATTTTCAAAACATATGCATAGATAATTTTCAACATTCACTCTTACAAAACCTTGTGTTCCAATTTTTTTCTCCTTCTCTTACCCCTACCCCTTCCCCAAGACAACAAGTAATCCCATATATATTAAACATGTGTAATTCTTTTATACATATTTCCACAATTATCATGCTGCACAGAAAAATCAGATCAAAAAGGGAAAAAAATGAGAAAGAAAACAAAATGCAAGCCAACACAACAAAAAGATGAAAATACTATGTTGTGATCCACATTCAATCCCCACAGTGCTTTTTCTGGATGCAGAGATGGTTTTCTCTTTCTCACAAGTCTGTTGGAATGAGTCTGAATCATCACATTGTTGAAAAGAGCCATGTCTATCAGAATTGATCATCGTATAGTCGTGTTGTTGCTATGCACAATGTTCTCTTGGTTCTACTCACTTTACTTAGCATCAGTTCATGCAAGTCTCTCCAAGCCTTTCTGAAATCATCCTGCTGATTGTTTCTTATAGAACAATAATATTCCATAACATTCATATACCATAATTTATTTAGCCATTCCCCAATTGATAGGCATCTACTCAGTTTCCAGTAGCTTGCCATTACAAAAAGGGCTGCTACAAATATTTTTGCATATGTGAGTCTTACCTTTTTATGATCTCTTTGGGATACAAATCCAGTAGAAACACTGCTGGATCACAGGATATGCACAGTTTGATAACCCTTTGGGCATAGTTCCAAATTGATCTCCAGAATGGTTGAATCTGTTCACAACTCCACCAACAATGTATCAGTGTCCCAATTTTCCCACATCCTCTCCAACATTTATCATTATCTTTTCCTTTCATCTTAACCAATCTGAGATGTATGTAGTGGAAAGAGGTTACTTTCTAATGGGAGAAAACAACATACAAAGGGAAGATGGAATGCAGAAATGAGAGTAGGCGTAGGTGGAGAAGATATCTAAGTAGGCAAGGTGTGGAGATGTCCAAGAAGTGGAATGGAGGTCTGATATCCCAACAAGATAAAGTGAAAATTCACCTATAGAGCTGGTAAAATCATAAATCTTTCTAATACTTGCAAATGTTTAGAAACAAATAATAGGGCATATGATTACCCTCCCCCCCAATTTCTAATTTCAAAATAGACAAATATTTCAATGGTATCTGGCATTTAGCATTGTGACAAATTGACATATAGTATGTACTAAATAAATACTTGGTGATTGAGTATTAACATTTACTATTTTTCCCCATATGCAAAAAATAAATTTAAATAAAAAGATATTAATAATTTAAAAAGAAATTTAAATGAAATTTAAATACAAGTCTACATTGACAGTTTAATTTACTAAGTACAATGTATATTGAAATTTATCTGCTAATCTATAATTACATTTTGATATTGACAGTCAAAAATAGCTAATATATTTAATTATTTTATTGTATCAGATGTAATATATTTTCTTTACATATCAAAGGGAAAAACTATGATGAAACAACACAAAAATCTACTTTTATAAATGCTTCTTGACCTAACTAGTATTGTTACCCTCTGTAGAAATCTGATCATTGACTAAAACAGAGCAATAATACTGCTTAATTATAATAGAGCCAACTGTGTATTATCCTATTATAGTACAATAATTTAGGAATTTGCTTTCAGTACATTTCTGCATAGGAATTCAGAGTTGACTAGTAGAAACTTGTCAGTTTACACTGGTGAGCATGTAATCACCTAATATTTAGCAACATAAAACTCACAGGAAGTCATTATATCTTAACTACAATATGACAAATTCTAACTTACTTCAGGCTTGTTCGTACAGGACACAAAGATTGTAATACACTAATCTTTAGAGTTTAAGAAATATGTGTATATATGCCTTTTGACTTATGTTAAATGATAATAAAATTAATTCATTCAACAAAATTGTACTGAAAACAACTACTGTTATTTTAGCAGGATATTTGACAAAAGTTCTCATGTTATCTTGATATCTTAGTGGACAAGATGGAGAAACTTGGACTTGGCTAATTCAGTTAGTCATAATGATTCAGTATGCAAAGAGTGCTGATTAGTAGATAAGACTTGATAGCATGCTGATATTCTTTGTCTGTGGCCTTATTTTCTTCAACATTTTAAAATGATTGAATGAATAATTAAAATGTCCTAAACATCCCAGTTCCTTCAAGTGACTCTTGTTTTGTTAATTCCTCAAGTCTCTCATCATCTTCTGTTAGAGAAGCTTCAGCTTTTTTTATGTCTGATAAAATGTTTGTGTCCTTTAACTACATCTATTTTTGTTTTTACCTTGTCAGAAATGACAATGGTTTTCTTTTTTATTTTGAGTTTACATGAAGCATAATGTATTTTGACCCAACTTTTATTTTTTAATATATTTTTATTTTCAAGACACCTATATAGTTTTCAACATTCACTCTTGTAAAACCTTGTGTTCCAAATTTTTTTCTTCCCTTCCCCCTGTCCTTTCCCTTAGACAGAAAATAATCAAATATATGTTAAACATGTGGAATTCTTCTATACATATTTCCACAATTATTATTTTGACCAACTTTTAATTTTAACTGTATAAAACATTATGTTTCAAGAGTATTTCTAATAAACAAAATATTATTGGATTTTGTTTTCTAATCCATTTCGCTATCTCTTCTGTTTTATGAGTGAATTCATTCATTGCATCCACATTCATGTTTCAAATTGTTAATTGTGTATTTCTCTCTACCATATTCTCTTATATTCTTTCCTCTTTTTGCTCTCTGTCCTGGTTTCAAAGAGGGTGATAGTGAATGAAAGGAAATATGATCATTCTTAGTGATTTTAATTTAAGCAATTTTCTTCTATTCTACTGCCCTCTTCTCTTTTCCTTACCCTGGTTCTGATCGTTGGCTCTTAACCTGGCTTTTTTGCCTTTTTTTTGCCCTATTTACAATCCATCCTCAAACTGAGGTTTGTTTTGCTTGTGACATATTCTTCCCAGATTCTCCATTCCCTCTTAAACTTCTCTCTTCCTTTTCCCTATCCCTGCCTATTTCCCTATTTGATTAATGTATTGCTACATCATATTTTGTGTGTGTATGTGTGAGAGCATGTTCTATTCTTTTTGTCTGATTTGGATGAGTGAGGTTCAGGTGATGACCATTCTTCCCATTTTCTCCTATTTGTATTCTTTTATTCTTATACAGCTCAATTATGACACATAGTGAATTCTATTTCCCTCATTTTTATTTCTTCACCAGTATCTTTCCCTTCCTTTCTCTTTCTTAGAACCATCAGAATAGAACAAAACCATATTCTTTTAATTTCTTTGCTCTGGGAAACTTGAAGACACTAAGATTTCGAAGGTTCATTGGTTTCTTCTCTCACTATTGTAATATAAATACTTTATCATTGTTTAGTTTTTTCCAATTGCTCAACTATATTTCTCTTTTCCCTTTCTTTTGTTTGCAATGCAAGATTTCTACTTAGCTTTGATTTTTTTTAACAACAAAACTGCTTAAATGTCCTTTATTTCATCAAATATCCATTTTTCCATTTCCTTCAGCAACAAAATTATACTAGATTTTTCAAGATGGTATACACCTGATTGTAAATCATTTATATTTTAGAATGTGGCATTCCAAGATTGTCTTTTAAAAAAAATTATAATTACTACCCAATGAAATGATTCATGTCAATTCCAATGGCCTTGTGATGAAGAAAGCCATTTGCATCCAGAAAAAGGACTGTGAGAATTGAATGTGGATCACCATATAATATTTTCACATTTTTTGTTGTTGTTTGCTTGTTTTTTGTTTTCTTTCTCATTTTTTTCTTTGGTCTTTTTTTTTTTTTGCAGCATGATAATTGTGGAAATATGTATAGAAGAATTGCGCATGTTTAACATATATTAGATTGCTTGCTGCCTAGAGGAGGGGTCTGGGGAAGAGAGGGAGAAAAAATTTGGAACATAAGATTTTGCAAGGATGAATGTTGAAAATTATCTTTGCATGTATTTTGAAAATAAAACAAAAAGCTATTCAAATTATAATTGCTATCAATTGTATGTGATCCTAACTGTGTGTTTCTTGGTATTTGAATTATATCTTTCTGTATGTTTGCTTGCAGTATTTTTTCTTTGCCCTGAAAGCTCTAATCTTGGCAATGACCTTTCTGGGAGTTTTCACTTTTTTTCTCCCAGAAGTGACCAATATATACTTTCTATTTCATTTTGCTTTCTAGTTCTAGTACATCTTGACAGTTTTCATTTATGATTTTTTAAATCATAAATGCACTGGACCTGGAATCGGGAAGACCTGAGTTCATATCTGGCCTTAGACACACTTGATGTGTGACCTGGGTAAGTCACTTAACCTTTGCCATAGTTTCCTAATCTGCAAAATGAGGATGATAATAATAGTACCTATTTTCCGGGACTATGAAAATAAGATAACATTCATAAAGTGCTGTGAAAATGTTAAAGTGCTATACAAATACTATTTACTTATTTATTTTTTAATTAAAGCTTTTTATTTACAAAACATATGCATGGGTAATTTTTCAACATTGACTCTTGCAAAGCCTTCTGTTCCAAAATTTCCCCTCCTTCTCCCCACCCCCTTCCCTAGATGGCAGGTAATATGTTACAATACATGTTAAATATGTTAATTTATACAGTTTTCTTATTTATACAGTTATCTTGCTGTACAAGAAAAATTGGCTGACCACTGCTTTATAATATAGTTTTTAAATCTGGAAAGAAAAAAACCTGAGAAGGAAAACAAAATGCAAGCAAACATCAACAGAATGCATGAAAATGCTATGTTGTGGTCCACACTCAGTTCTCACAGGCCTCTCCCTGGGTGAATATGGCTTTCTTCAACACTGACTGAACAATTGGAACTGGTTTGAATCATCTCATTGTTGAAGAGAACCATGTCCTTCAGAATTGATCATTGTATAGTCTTGTTGCCATGTACAATGATCTCCTGGTTTTGCTCACTTCACTTAGCACCAGTTCATGCAAGTCTCTCCAGGCCTCTCTGAAATCATCCTGCTGATCGTTTTTTATAGAACAATAATATTCCATGACAATCATATACCATAATTTATTCAGCCATTCTCCAATTGATGAGCATCCATTCAGTTTCCAGTTTCCAGAGACTACAAAAAGGGCTGCCACAAACATTCTTGCACATGTGGGTCCCTTTCCTTCCTTTAAGATCTCTTTGGGATATAAGCCCAATAGAAACACTGCTGGGTCAAAGGTTTTGCATAGTTTGACAACTTTTTGAGCATAGTTCCAAATTGTTCTCCAGAATGGTTGGATCCATTCACAGTTCCACCAACAATGTATCAGTGTCCCAGTTTTCCCACATTCCCTCCAACATTCATCATTATCTTTTCCTGTCATCTTAGCCAATCTGACAGGGGTGTAGTGGTATCTCAGAGTTGTCTTAATTTGCATTTCTCTGATCAATAGTGATTTGGACCACTTTTTCATATGACTAGAAATAGTTTCAATTTTGTCTGCTCATATCCTTTCACCATTTATAAATTGGAGAATGACTTGAATTCTTATAAATTTGAGTTAATTCTCTATATATTTTAGAAATGAGGTCTTTATCAGAGCCTTTGAATATAAAAATGTTTTCCTAGTTTATTGCTTCCCTTCTAATCTTGTCTGCATTAGTTTTGTTTGTACAAAACCTTTTTAACTTAATATAATTATAATGATCTATTTTGTGATCAATAATGATCTCTAGTTCTTCTTTGGTCACAAATTCCTTCCTCTTCCACAGATCTGAAATGGTAAATTATCCTGTGTTCTTCTAATTTGTTTATAAAATCATTCTTTATGTCTAGATCATGAACCCATTTTGATCTTTTCTTGGCATATGGTGTTAGGTGTGGGTCAATGCCTACTTTCTGCCATACTAGTTTTCAATTTTCCTAGCAGTTTTAATGAAATAGTGAGTTCTTATCCTCACAGCTAGGGCCTTTGGGTTTGTCAAACACTATATTGTCCTGTGAACCTAACCTATTCCACTAACCAACTACTCTGTTCCTTAGCCAGTACCAAATGGTTTTGATGACCGCTGCTTTATAATATAGTTTTAAATCTGGTACAGCAAGGCCACCTTCATCAGCATTTTTTTTCATTATTTGATCTTTTGTTCTTCCAGATGAACTTTGCTACTATTTTTTTTTCTAGATCTGCAAAATAATTTCTTGGGAGTTTGATCGGTATGGCACTAAATAAGTAAATTAATTTAGGGAGTATTGTCATTTTTATTATACTCACTCAGCTTACCCATGAGCACTTGATATTTTTCCAACTGATTAGTTCTGACTTTATTTGTTTGGAAAGTGTTTTGTAGTTTAGTTCGTATAGTTCCTGACTTTCTCTTGGCAGATAGATTCCCAAATATTTTATACTATCGACTGTTATTTTGAATGGAATTTCTTTTTGTATCTCTTGCTGCTGAACTTTGTTGGTAATATATAAAAATATATAAAAGTGCATTTATTTTATATCCTGCAACTTTGCTAAAGTTGTGGATTATTTCTAAGAGTTTTTTAGTTGATTCTCTAGGGTTCTCTAAGTAAACCATCATATCATCTGCAACGAATGATACTTTGGTTTCCTCATGACCTACTCTAATTCCTTTAATCTCTTTTTCTTCTCTTATTGCCAAAGCCAGAATTTCTAATACAATATTAAATAGTAATGGTGACAGTGGGCAGCCTTGTTTTTCACCCTGATCTTATTGGAAATGGTTCTAGTTCATCACCATTACATATGATGCTAGCTGATGGTTTTAAATAGATGCTATTATTTTTTTTTCCTGAGGCAATTGGGGTTAAGTGACTTGCCCAGGGTCACACAGCTAGGAAATGTTAAGTGTCTGAGATCAGATTTGAACTCAGGTCCTCCTGACTTCAGTGCTGGTGCTCTAACCACTGCGCCACCTAGCTACCCCTGTTTCCTATTTTTTTCAAATAGTTTATATAGTATTGGAGTTAATTGTTCTTTAAATGTTTGGTGGAATTCACATGTAAATCCATCTGGTTCTGGGGATTTTTTCTTAGGGAGTTGATTAATCACTTGTTCTGTTTCTTTTTCTAATATTTAAGTAATTTATTTCCTCTTCTGTTAATCTGGGCAATTTATATTTTTGTAGGTTTTCCTCCATTTCACTTAGGTTATTAAATTTATTGCCATAAAATTGAGCAAAGTAAGTCCTAATTATTGTTCTAATTTCCTCTTCATTGGTGGAAAGTTTTCTCTTTTCATGTTGGAGACTAATAATTTGATTTTCGTCTTTCCTTTTTCTAATCAAATTAGCTAAAGGTTTATCTATTTTGTTGTTTTTTTCATAAAACCAACTTTTAGTTTTATGTATTCAATAGTTTTTTTAACTTTAAATTTTATTAATCTCTCCTTTTATTTTTTAGAATTTCAAGTTTGGTATTTGATTGGGGATTTTAAATTTATTCTTTTTTTTTCTTTAGCTTTTTTAGTTGCAAGCCCAATTCATTTATTTTCTCTTTCTCTATTTTATGCAAGTAAGCATCTAGAGATATAAAATTTTCCCTTATTACCACTTTGGTTGAATTCCACAAATTTTGGATGTGATTTTTATTGCATCATGATCTGAAAAAGATGCATGTACTATTTCTGCCTTTCTGCATTTGATTTTGAGGTTTTTATGCCCTAACACATGATCAATTTTTGTATAGGTTCCATGGACTGCTGAGAAAAAAGTAAACTCCCTACTGTCTCCATTCAACTTTGTCCATAGATCTATCATACCTAACTTTTCTAACAATTTGTTTATTTCCCTAGTTTCTTTCTTGTTTATTTTGTGGTTTTATTTATCTAATTCTGAGAGAGCAAGATTGAGATCCTCCACTAGTATAGTTTGGCTGTCTATTTCTTCTTGCATCTCTCTTAATTTCTCCCCTAGGAATTTGGATGCTATTGCACTTAGTGCGTATATATTTAGTATTGATATTGCTACATTATCTATGGTACCCTTTAATAAAATATAGTTTCCTTCCTTATCTCTTTTGATTAGATCTATCTTGGCTTTTACTTGATCTGAGATAAGGATTGCTACCCCTGCTTTTTTTTGTTCACTTGAAGCATAATATTTTCTGCTCCAGCCTTTTACCTTCATCCTATATGTGTCACTATGTTTTAGATGTGTTTCTTGTAGACAACATATTGT
>JAJPUD010001206.1:225065-235253 GCA_023553655.1 Myrmecobius fasciatus | reverse complement strand
GTGTGTGTGTGTGTGTGTGTGTTGGGGATGATAGAAATGGTCAGACTAGATCAAGTTATTTCTTTCAGGGAATACTGGGAAATAAGGTTAGATAAATAGGGAAGTACTAAATTTTTCAGGGCCCTGAAAACCAATCAGAGGACTTTGTATTTATGGAGTTGAAAATGGGTAGCTATTGAAAGCTTTTGAATACAGAAGCAGAACTATGACAGTGATATTTAAGGGAGATTAACACTGCAATAATGTACAAAGAAAATTTAGAGATTAAAAGTAGGAAAATTATTTAGGAGGAAGCTTTTGTAGTGATTTAAGTCTAAGGTGATAAGAACATAAGAAGTGGAAGTGAAAAAAGACACATTCAGAAAGAAAAAAAAAATCAGTGATTCTTAGCTTGAGGCACAGTTCTTTCCAAATGTGTCTGGGATACATTTCTTCCCTTCTCTCTGGGATATATCTTCTTTCACTTCCACAATCAGTGGAACAGTATATTTCTTACAGATACCAAAGGAGAAGAGATGTATCAAATGATTCTGGAAATTCAAGGAATTCTGGAAAAAATATCTTGAAAATGGCCAGAAGGAGGCATCTTCTGAGAGTGCACTTTCAGTACATTGATAGGAATGCAAGTAACTGGGGAGCAATGAGGTACAGACAGGATTGTAGACCCTTCGTTTGGTATGTTTCACGTCATCAAGAAGGAAAAAAATGTTAGAACATTTGCATTGAAGATCAAAGGAAACGAACATATCTGGAGGTAGAAAGAAAGGAGTAGTTGGGAAGGAGAGATTAAAGATGTAAAGTGAATGGGATAAGAGAAGGAGGAAACTCTTAAAGAGTCAGCTTCTAGGGGACAAATCTTTGTACAATTTTGCAAAGTAGATAGAAATGTGATAAGATTTTGTTGAACTGAATGTCTTAAAGATATGGCAACAGTAATAAACATTCCTTCTGCCTCCCTCAAACAGAGCTTTTGATATTGTTAATGGACCAGATGTTTTAAAAATTTAGAAATCAGTGGAAAAACAGAAAAAAGAAAATTGAAAAGGATCCATGTCCAAAGAGTGAAAAGGAAACAAAAAGCGAATATAACAACACAAAATATGTTAGATTGTATTTGCTTTTACAGAACTATGATAACCACATGGTGGAGAAAAATCTTATTTTTTTCCTGGACCAATGAAATCACACTGTTGGAGTCAAGGTACAGTGTGTTCGACTGTGGCTGGTCAGTCCAATATGAACTCAGTGAAGGTTAGGCAGAGATAGTCCAAATGAACACTTGGGATGGAGATATCTCTAGATTTGCACATCTCACATTTCCTTTGTGCTACTGCAATTCTGCTTTGTTCATAGAGCATAGCACCTTCTTTGATGTGGACATGTCCTGCTGGGCCATTTTGTGCCAGCATTGCTCATATCTCACAGTTGATACTGAAGTCCACAGCATGTGAGTCAGGTAATTATAAAAACAATATCTGAAAAGATTTATTTAGGAAAATGGCTTGATTTTTTAAAAAAATAGATTTTATTAATAATTTTTATATGCTTAGATTTTTTTTCTGAAAGCCCTTTAGAGCAGAGAGTTATTTTAAAGGAAAAAGAAAAAAAATTAAACAAAACCAATCAACTTATTGAAAAAAACTGACCTTATACACCATTTATGATATATACACCTTATACACATGAACCTTGATCTCCACCAAAGGAATTGGCTGGGAATCTTCCCATATTTTTTCTCTGGGGTGGAGTTGCCATTTATAATTTCATAAAAATGTTTTAAAATGAATACATAATTAATAACAAAATACAATCCATTTTTAGTAATCAAATTCTCACCTTGCCTTTAATCTATCTCCTATCCATTAAGAAGGCAAGCAATATGATATCCATTATATATGTGAAGTTATGTAAAACATTTCCATTTTAGCTCTGAACAACAATTTGGTTTTGTGATTATTCATTATACCTATCATTTAACTGGCTTTCCTTCATTTTGTTATCAGTTCATGCAAATCTTTCTGCAGTTATCTGTTTTCATAATATTCATCATTTCTTTTTTAAAAAATTAATTTTTTGGTTTCATTTTAAGTTCCTAATTGTCTCCCTCCCTCCCTTCTCACCCTGCAATAGAGAAGGTCACTATTTAACACACACACATGCACATAGACACTTATATGTATGAAACCATACTATACATATTTTAACTTATCATTTCTTTCTCTGGAGGTAGATAATATCTTCCTGCATAGGTCTTTTGTTGATTTGAATATTTATACTACTCAGGATAACTTAGTTATTCACAGTTTTTCTTTGAAAAACATTGCTTTTATATAATGTTCTCTTGGTTCTGCTCATTTCATTCTTCTTTATTTCATACAAGTTTTTCATTATCTAAAGTCAACCTGCTTATTACTTCTTATAACACAGTAGTATTCTGTCATAATCATATATCACAACTTGTTTAGCCATTCCCCAATTGATAGGTATCTCCTCAATTTCCAGTTCTTTGCTACCACAAAGAAAGTTGGAAATATTTTAGAACATATAGGTTCTTTTTCTTTTTCTCTAATCACCTTTAGAAGAAGATCTAATAGTGATATTTTTGGATCAAAGTATTTCAATTCTATAACCCTTTGGGCATAATTCAAGATTGCTCTCCAAAATGGTTGGATAACTTGTTTCACTAATAGTATGTTAATGTCCCAATTTTCCCTCAACTTTCTCTATTTTTCTTTTCACCACTTCCCTTGATATTTTATATCATTTTTTTTACAAATGAATATTGTCATTATGTTATTGAATTTTATAAAGTATCCCCTTAGTAGATCACTAAAAATATAAACTAATTTTGGTAATATTTTCTTTTTTATTATATTGGCATGGTATAGCCATGAGTGCCAAATATTTCTCCAGCTACTCAAATTGTTCTTTATTTCTTTACCTTTTTTTCCCTGAGGTAATTGGGGTTAAGTGACTTCCCCAGGCTCACATGGCTAGGAAGTATTAAATGTCTGAGACCAAATTTGAACTCAGGTCCTCCTGACTTCAGGGCTGGTAGGTACTCTATTCACTGGCCACCTAGCTGCCCCTCCTTTATTTCTTTAAGGAACATTTTGTAATTGAAATTATACAAATCTTTTTTATGTTTTGGAAGGTTGATCTCTAGATATTTTGTGCATTTTGTATTTATTTTGAATGGAATTTTCTTTTCCATCATTGTTTCTTGTGTTTCATCATTATTATTTAGAATGCTATTGATTTTTGAGGTTTTACTTTGTGTTCTAAAACTTCACTGAAGCAATTAGTTATTTCAAATGGTATCTTTGCTGATTCCCTAGGATTTTCCTAGTAAGCCATCATATCAGCAAATCACTCCTTTTTTTTACTGATCTTTATACCTTTAATTTCTTTCTCTTGTCTTATTGCTATTGCTAACATTTTCTGAACTATATCAAATAAGAGTGGGGAAAGTAGGGAGCTTCACTCCCATATTTATTGGAAAAAGTTCATGTATTCTCATTGCATATGAAGTTTGCTTACACATAGGACCTTTTTTATTTCATAAAAAGTATTCTATGCTTACACTTTGTAGGTTTTTAGCACGAAAGAGTACTGTACTTTGTCAAAGGCCTTTTTCTTCCTCTACTGAGATGATCACATGGTTCTGGATTTTAATATGATTCTTTATGTTATTTTCCTAATGTTGGACCATTCTTGCACTCAATCAGTCCCAGTTGCTTATAAATGAACTATTTCTGGGCTAATTTGCTGTAATCTATTTGGTAGGATTATATTTAAATTTTTGAGTCATGTTCATTAATGATATTGGCCTATAATTTTTTCCTCTGGATTTTATCTTTCCTTGGTTTAGGTAGTGGGACTATATTAGTCTCATAAAAGGATTCTGGCAAGGTGCATTCTTTCTTAATTTTTGAGAGTAGGTTATGAAATATAGGTGCTAACTTAAAAAAAGTTCCATAGAGTTGTGAATCTATTAGGACCAGGCTTCTCTCCCCCACTTCTTTTTAGAGTTTAATTTATTTTCTTTTATAATTGATTTATTTAAAATCTTTAAGTGGGCTTTTAATAGTTTAAGTATTTTATATTTTTAAAGGTATTTCTCTTTTTCTTTTATATTCTCCCTTTTGTTAGCATATATTGTGCATGTTTTTTCTTGTTTCTTTTTATCAGATTAGCTAAGAATTTATACATTTTACTGATCTTTTCGAGGAAACAGATTTTAAGGTTTTAAAAAATCATTTCCATTTATCTATTTTTCTTCTAATTTTTAATATCTCCTCTTTGGATCTTATTTTATGTTTATTTGCTAATTTTTGACTTTCTAATTTTTGAAAAATGCATATTTATCTCATTAACATCCTCTGATTCTATTTTATTAAGGTATATATATATATATATTAAGATAAGGTATTAAGGTAATATATGTGTAATGTAGGGATGTGATTTTTCCCCTGGGGATTGCTTTAGTTTTTTGACTCACTTATTAGTTAGGATTTTGTTGCTAATTTAGGTCTGTCTGTCTATATATCTACTTACCTATCTGTGTCTGTTTTGTCTGTCAATTTTTTGTGGTCCTTAAACTGATTACTATTTTTTTGTGTTATAATTTGTAAAGGGTATATTAATTATTTCTGCCTTTTTACAGTTGTCTACAATATTTCTATGTTCCATCACAAGATCAGTTTTTTTAATTAAAGCTTTTTATTTACAAAACATATGCATGGGTAATTTTTCAACATTGACCCTTGCAAAGACTTGTGTTCCAAATTTTTCTCTCCTTCTCTGCCCCCCCCGATGACAAGTAGTCCAATACATGTTAACTGTGTTAAAATATATGACAAATCCAATATATGTATACATATTTATACAATTATTTTGCTGTACAAGAAAAATCTGATCTATAAGAAAAAAAAAACCTGAGAAGGAAAACAAAATGCAAGTAAACATCAACAGAAAGCATGAAAATGCTATGTTGTGGTGCACACTCAGATCCCACAGGCCTCTCTGGGTGTATATGGCTTTTTTCTTCACTGAACAATTTGAACTGGTTTGAATCATCTCATTATTGAAGAGATCTATGTCCTTCAGAATTGATCATCATATAGTCTTGTTGATGTGTATAATGATCCCTTGGTTCTGCTCATTTTACTCAGCATCAGTTCATGCAAGTCTCTCCAGGCCTCTCTAAAATCATCCTGCTGGTTGTTTCTCACAGAACAATAATATTCCATAACATTCATATACCATAATTTATTCAGCTATTCTCCAATTGATGGGCATCCACTCAGTTTCCAGTTTCCAGACACTACAAAAAGGGCTGCCACAAACATTCTTGCACATGTGGGTCCCTTTCCCTCCTTTAAGATCTCTTTGGGATATAGGCCCAATACAAACACTGCTGGGTCAAAGGGTATGCACAGCTTGACAACTTTTTGAGCATAGTTCCAAATTGCTCTCCAGAATGGTTGGATCCGTTCACAGTTCCACCAGCAATGTATTGGTGTCCCAGTTTTCCCACGTCCCCTCCAACATTCATCATTATCTTTTCCTGTCATCTTAGTCAATCTGACAGGTGTGTAGTGGTATCTCAGAGTTGTCTTAATTTGCATTTCTCTGATCAATAGTGATTTGGAGCACCTTTTCATATGACTAGAGATAGTTTTAATTTCTTCATTTGAAAATTGTCTATTCATATCCTTTGACCATTTATCAATTGGAGAATGGCTTTTATTCTTATAAATTTGAGTCGATTTTCTATATATATTAGAAAGGAGGCCTTTATCAGAACCCTTAAATGTAAAAAAAGATTTCCCAATTTATTGCTTTTTTCCTAATCTTGTCTGCATTAGTTTTGTTTGTACAAAAACTTTTTAAGTTAATATAATCAAAATTATCTCTCTGGTGTTCAATTACAAGTTCCAGTTCTTCTTTGGACACAAATTCCTTCCTTCTCCACAGATCTGAAGGTAAACTATTCTATATTTCTCTAATTTGCTTATAATATCAGTCTTAATGTCTAAATCATGAACTCATTTAGATTTTATCTTGGTATGTGGTGTTAGGTGTGGGTCAAGTCCTAATTTCTTCCATATAAATTTCCAATTTTCCCAGCAGTTTTTGTTGAATAGTGAGTACTTATCCCAAAAGCTGGGGCTTTGGGTTTATCAAACACTAGATTGCTAACATTATTGCCTATTTTGTCTTGTGATCCTATTCTATTCTACTGATCGACTGTTTCTTAGCCAGTACCAAATGGTTTTGTTGACTGCTGCTTTATAATATAGTTTTAGATCTGGCACAGTGAGGCCACCTTCATGAGCATTTTTTTTTTCATTAATTCCCTTGAAATTCTTGACCTTTTGTTCTTTCAGATGAACTTTACTATTTTTTCTAGATCTGCAAAATAATTTCTTGGGAGTTTGATTGGTATGGCACTAAATAAGTAAACTAGTTTGGGTAGTACTGTCATTTTTATCATATTCGCTTGGCCTACCCATAAGCACTTGATATTTTTCCAGCTGATTAGGTCTGATTTTATTTGTGTGGAAAGTGTTTTGTAGTTGTGTTTGTATAGTTCCTGACTTTCCCTTGGCAGATAGATTCCCAAATATTTTATACTATTGACAGTTATTTTGAGTGGAATTTCTTTTTGTATCTCTTGCTGCTGAACTTTGTTGGTAATATGTAAAAATACTGATGGTTTATGTGAATTTATTTTGTATCCTGTAACTTTGCTAAAGTTGTGAATTGGTTCTAGTAGTTTTTTAGTTGAGTCTCTAAGTATACCATCTTATCATCTGCAAAGAGTGATAATTTCGTTTCCTCATCACCTACTCTAATTCCTTTAATTTTTTTTCTTCTCTTATTGCCAAAGCTAACAATTCTAATAAAATATTGAATAGTAATGGTGATGATGGGCAGCCTTGTTTCACACAAGATCAGTTTTTATCAGTGCTTGGAAATATTGTATATATTTTTTGCTATTCCATCTAGAAGAAATTTTTAATAGCATTTTATTTTTCCAAATACATGCAAAGACAGTTTTCAACATTCACCTTTGCAAAACCTTGTGTTCCAAATTGTTCTCCCTCTTTCCCCCTTCCTCTCTCCTAGATAGCAAGCAATCCAATATAGGAAAATATAAACTTAACTTATAACTTTAAAAATAAATGGATTAAATAATCCAATAAAACAAAGAAAGAGTAACAGATTGGATAAGAAAACAAAGTCCTACAATCTGCTGTTTATAAGAAACACATTTGAAAAACAATGTTATATATAAAGTAAAACTGAGGGGATGAGGAACAAATTAATTTTGCACCAAGTGAATCCAAAAAAGCAGAAGCTGAAATTGTGCTATCTGACAAAGCAAAAACAAATATTCAAATTCCTATATCCTGTTTAGTATTTTTTCCTCAAGTTGTGATTATCTTTTTTTTGCTGTAAATACAGTATTATATTCATTTAGTTGCTTTAATCTTTTTTTAAGGTGACCCTGTTCCCACTTGCTCTCTTCCCCCCATCCCTGATTCCCTCCTCTTGTTTGTTACCCCTTTCTCTTTGAGAGAAATTCTCATATTTGTTTTTATTTCCTGCTTTTATTTGGCTATATAATTCTTCCTGACTTTTTCTTTCCCTTTAACTAGTCTTATCATTAATTTTTAAAATTTCATTTTCTTTTAAACCATTTCTAAAATATTTTTTCTCATTTTCTTTATTATCTGTTCTCTTTATGTCTACTCTAGATCTTTATTCTCTAATTCATGACTCCTATAAGTATCTAGTCTTTATTTTTTTCTATTCCTCATATAATCAAAACATCAAAATTATCCACACTAGGTTTTACCCTTTAGGTGATTTCTGCTACTGCCTCATAGAGCTTGCCCTATGGATTCCTTCATTCTCACCCTTCACCCCCAGAATATTGCCAATTATTGTAGGGGTTAGAGAAGATACTGATCCTTGCTAGGGTCCCTCCTCCAACATATCGCTGTTTATGTAGCTCACTACTTCTCTATACGTTTCCATGGTTTCTTCTCCTACCTCCCTACTGCTATCTGCCTGGAAATCTCCATTCTGTGTTTGTGCTCTCCTAGTCTCTTTGTTGTCAGTTGTCCCCAAGAGTTCCAACTCTCCCACTTACAAGGTAGTGCAAGTACTTTTCAAGTACCAAATCCCTCTGGTTATACCCAATGCAAAATCCTCCTGTCCCTTCACAGAGCATCTTTTTTCATATATACTTCACTGGAAATCCCTCCCATCACCAAAGGAGGGATTTTTTTTTCCTGAGGCAATTGGGGTTAAATGACTTGCCCAGGGTCACACAGCTAGGAAGTGTTAAAGTGTTTGAGATCAGATTTGAACTCAGGTCCTCCTGACTTCAGGGCTGGTGCTCTATCCACTGTGCCACTTAGCTGCTCCTGGGATCTTTTCTTTTATCCCATTTTCAAATCTTCCCTCCTTTTCCTTACCCAGTTTCTCTGCTATTACTCTTACTGTTGCTGTTCTTGCATGCTACATTTATTCAGTCCTGCATTTCTGTTGTTTAGGATATTTGAGAAGCAAGGAATCTCTTCATGTCTGGTTTTCTTTCTAGAAATGTTTCAAAGCCATCTTTATTATTGAATATTCATATTTTTTCATTTATAGTTCAGCTCAAGTTTGTAGTATAGGTCACCCTGAGCTGTATCTTAAGCCCCATTGCTCTTGGGAACACATCATTCCATTTCTTCTTATGACTGGTGGGTCCAAAATAGTCTTGCATTATTCAAATAACATTTCCTTTGTATTTATTTGAAGTTCTTTCTCCTGATAATATGTAGAATTGGTCACTTATGAATTCAATAGTCAAATTTAACTACTGTGAATTTTGAACTTTGTAACTGGATTATTTTCTGGAGCTAATCTGTGATGGGATTTCATCTTCTATATTAAGAAGTTCTGAGCAGTTCTCGTCTATTTTTTTCCTTCATTATGGTGCTGCCTTTTTGACCTGTCATGTTTTTCTGGGAGACCTGTGATCCTTAAGTTGTCTATGCATTGTGTTTAAAAGATCAGTATGTTTTGCTTGAATAGTGAGTATATTTTTTTAAATGTTATTTTTTTTTAGTTTTCTTCTAGATTGCCCTTCAGTTCCGTATATTTGCATTTCCAATTTATTATTCTTTCTTTTGTTTCTTTGGTGAAACTTGCCATTGAAGATTTCAAGTTATCTCTTTTGCTCATTATTTTTACTGTGCAGTCCATAAACTCTGCTCTCATAATTCTCAGTTCTTTTTTGAACCACACAAGAATATATTCTCATATTTCATAAAAGAAATCCTTTGTCTCAAGTATTGGATCATTTTCCTTTATTTTGCAGTTTTTATTTGTCTTCTAGATCTAGAGGCCATGTTTCCTTCTGTTAACATTTTTCTCTGTTGATTTATCTGCTTATATTTAAGGTATTTACATTTTCTTCTTTCTGACATCTTCAGTAATTTTAATCTCTTTCTGCCCTGCCACCTACCCTAATTTAACCTACTTAATTCATGATTATCCCATCTGATAGTGATTGCCTCTGATGGCTGGATCTCAAAGTATCTTAGCTTCTTCCCAATCTAGGCCATTCTCTCAGGTGACTTTTGGGTGGTCAAAACTATCCTTAGTTGGATACTATGTCGTTTTCCTCAGGTTTAGTGGAATTCTCACAGCCTTTCCTACACAAATGGTGTCTTGCTCTGGGGTTTTGTCCTATCCCATTCCCTCTGTTCCTCATTTTTCTGAAACAGTTCCTGTAGTTAGAGCTTTGCTGTAGTGTGGTTCAGTTGCTTCCAAAAGGCTTTTACTTCTGATGGGCTGCTGTCTGCCAAGCTGTCTATTACTGCCCAAACAGAGCTAATTTCCATAACCTTGATTCAGTGTCTCCATGCCACTGGAAAGAGTGAGGGAGTTCAAAGGTATGGGGTTGTGTTGTGTTGCAAGCCCCCAACTGTGTGTTAGGTCCCTGAGTCTGCTGGTGTGATCTTGAGACCAGTAGCATGGTAGGTAGGAGAGAACCTTGATAAGCTTAAAGTCAGCATCAGTTCATTTTTAAGCCTTTTTTAGGATTCTAATTATCTTAGATCATGGAGGTAGCTGAAACTGCTTTATCTTTGGTGCAGAGGTTTGAGAGGTCATTGGGTTAAG
>JAJPUD010001206.1:205065-220065 GCA_023553655.1 Myrmecobius fasciatus | reverse complement strand
GAGCAAATGAACCATACTTCACACCTCTCTGTTTCTCCAGCCCTGGACTTGGGACCTTCTAGATTCCAATCCCTGCCTTTGATTCTCTGGCCACTAGAGTCTGGGACCAGGGACTTGTCATCTGTCCTGCCACTGCCTATGCATACTCCAACCTCAACTGTCATTCCTGTTTTCAGTTCTTACTCTAGTAAGAGTGATAATCAAATTAAGAGTCTCTTTGCTCTTAGGAAGGCTCTGACACGCTTGCTCTGCAGTCTTTAGAATCCCTGTTCTATATTCAGAATGCCAGCCTGTCTAGGCCGAAGCTCCCTTCCTATACTGCTACCCTTTGCTTCCTCCAACTCATCCATATTATTCTTATTTCTCTTCTGTCTCTAGCCCAATCAGACTTCCTTTCTAGTGTGCCCTATGTTTTAATAACAAACTG
Source organism: Myrmecobius fasciatus (assembly GCA_023553655.1). Classification (NCBI taxonomy): domain Eukaryota; kingdom Metazoa; phylum Chordata; class Mammalia; order Dasyuromorphia; family Myrmecobiidae; genus Myrmecobius; species Myrmecobius fasciatus. Next base: position 219,638 of record JAJPUD010001206.1, on the reverse strand, counting down.
TCCATCACATTAGACTTCCTATTTCATGTTCTTCCTTTTCTAAGTTTATTTTGCATGATTTCCTTTTGAACACTTTGCATTCCAACTAAACTTACTATTCCCTGAATCCAGGAATCTACATCTTTGGGCCTTTATCACAGATGGCCTATTATCTTTAGGTTAAACTCTCTTCTTGCTTCTACCTCTTAGACTCTTCAAGGCTTAACCTTTATAAGTTCTTTGCTATGATGAGTTTTCCCTAGTGATGATGCTCTTTCTTTGCTTAAATAATCATGTATATATTTGTAAATTTATATGTCATGTTCTCTCCCCTGTTCCATAGAATGTTAAGCTTCTTGAGACCAGATTCTATTTTTAATTTTATCTTTAGTTCCCCATAGCCTAGCACCTTGTCCATCATAGGCTTTGACTTGAATTTCCCAAATATCTTCCCCTCCTATAAAGAGCCCACAAAAATTCCCATGATGCCCTCACCATAGTTCCTAAATGATCCTTGAATTAACCATCTTTTGTGTAAGAATCATAAATATGTGACATTCATACTAACCACTAGAACTTAATTGTACTGTGTTTCCCTAGGCTCATGCTTGTCTTGATGTTTACAGGGTCTGTCTAGACTGCCTCCCCACACCCAAATAGAGAAAAAATTGCTAAAACAAAATTTTAAAATGCAAACCAAAAAATATAATATCCCTGGTAATCTTCATTTGGTATTTCTTTTGGGAGGTGACTTGTGGATTCTCTCTATTTCCACGTTTGTTTCTGGTTCTAAGATATATGGGCATTTTTCTTTTAAGATTTTTTTGAAATAGGATGTCTAGGCACTCTCCCTCTCCTTCTCCCTGTCCTTCTTCCTCTTTCTTTTTCTCTCTCTCCCTCTCAGTCTCTCTAGTTCTCTTTTCTCCCTCCCCCCTCTGGTTCTTCTCTCTGGTTTTCTCTGTGTCAGGCTGGCTTTCTGTCACTCTCTCTGGACTGATTCTGTTTGTTTTGCTTTATATTTTCCTTTTTGAGTTTTGTGTTATTCCTGAATCTCAGGAACAAGCTGAAACCTGGACCTGAAAGATTTCAGTGCTTGTCCTGAGGCAATCCATTTCACTTTTGGATAGCTCTAATTATTAGGACATTTTCCTTACATCAAGCCTCTTGGCAAGTTCTAACCATTGCTCCTAGTACTGTCTTTTGGAGTCAGACAGAACAAGTCTAATCCCTCTTTAGGTGGCAAAGTCTTAACCCAAAGATATCAAATATATTTCTCCAAGTTTTCTCCAGCTTAAACATTCTTGAGGCCTTGTACCAAGCCTCATATTCTCTTCTGAGTTCTCTCTAGCTTACAAATGTCTTTTCTTAACTGTGTCAGAAAGAACTGAGTACAATACAGCTAATGTAGTCTGTCCAGAGCAGAAAGCAACAGAATTAGGTCCTCTTTATTCCTGCAAGGTATGCTTTTTAAAAAAACGCAATGTAATGAAGGAAGATTGTACTGGCCTTTATGGAAGCCAGATTACCCTTTTTACTTATAGTGAGAGCACAGTTCACTTAAACTGCCAAATCACTAAAACTGACAATCCTCAAAAGAACTTCTCTCTAGAAATGCTTTCCCCAGCTTGCACTTAGGAAGTTTAGTTTTTGAACTCAAATGAAAGATTATTTAAATCCTATCAAATTTCATCTTATTCAAATCAGTCTAGCATCTTAGCCTTTCAAGATGTTTTTGAGTTCTGTATCTATCATCTGTGTGTTAACTATCATTTCTAGCTTCCTGTAACCTTAAAAATTGATAATCATTCATTGGTAAAAATAACAAGCATAAAAATGTAGTTTTCTGGTGTGCCCCATTGGAAAGCTCCTTACAATTTGAAAAGAACTCATTCATTAATAACTCTTTAGACAGTCATTCAATTCAAATCCATCTAATTGTACAACCAATCATCTTTTGTCATCATTTTCTCAATGACACCATAAGTCTATGAATATTAGGATTTCAGAAGAATAAAAATGGCAAGACTTGCTATCAAGAAAAGCATGTAGTTATATGACCTAAGTATGGGGATGGAAAAATGGACAAAGATAATAAATGGATACCTTCAGTATGGCACAAATATCTAAAACATACTAACAGGTTCAGAGGAAATCCTTCAGTATATTAGTAGGCTTTCTTTGGAGGATTTATGAAAGAACATGGTCAAGAATTGCACAGGATAGGAAAATATGATTAGATTTCTATCTGTGTTGATGGAGAGACTGCTTATATCAATGAGGTCCTGGATTTACTGAAGTAAATTAGAATGAACCATTTCTCAGAGGATGAATATGGAGAGAAATCCAAGCACCAAAGACCAAGCTTCAGTGAACAATCATAGTTATGGTTTAAAAACCATGATTAGAATTGTACACTGCAACAACAAGATTGTACAATTCTGATAATTGTGGCTCTTTTCAACAATGAGATGATTCGGGCTAATTCCAATGATCTTGTGATGAAAAGAGCCATCTTACACCCAAAAAAGTTCTGTGGGAACTGAGTATGGATAACAGCATAGCATTTTCACTCTTTTTGTTGTTGTTAGCTTTTATTTTATTTTCTTTCTCATTTTTTTCTTTTTTGATCTGATTTTTCTTGTGCAGCAAGATAATTATATAACTATATATGCATATATTGGATTTAACATACATTTTTATCATGTTTAACATATATTGGATTACTTGACACCTAGGATGAAATCTTCTGATTTTTCCATTTGAGTGATGTTCATTATAGGGGGGATTAAAATTTAATTACATGGAGGTTAAAGAGTGAATGGATGGATGAGGAAATGAAAATGGGGTATAGAGTACATATTCCACAAATTTAACCATGAATCCAGAGGAGAGAAAAAGTTTGGTTTTCTCAATGTAGAAGAGATGTGTATATCTGGAGGTAAAAAAGAAGTAGAGATTACCTACTGGTGATGGCCACTTGATGTTTAAATTTTTGGTTGTGGCAACTCATGAAGCAAAGAAAAGTACAAAATGACTCTTAATCCTGTTCTGCTGCTTATGCTTCTTCAGGGATAGAGCGGGGGAAATGGTGGGAAAGGGACAAGAAGACACCAAGAATATAGTTTTATATTTTTCTATTTTAATTTGACTTAGTATTTTAAAAGTGAGACCCTTGTCCATTGACCAATGAATGAATGTACAAATCATTGGAGAGAATGAATCATATCATTATCAATAATTTTGCTAGAAATGAAACCAGAATACAGAAAAAAGCTGCAGGTTAATGGAAAGGATGAGTCACAGGAACTTTTTTTATTATTTATTTACTTTTAAATTAATTAAAAGTTGAGTTTTAAATTCTTTCCTTCCTTCTACCCCAACTTCACACATTTTGAAGGCAAGAAATGTTATATCATTGTAAATATGTGAAATACATGTGAAATCATGTAAAACATATTAACCATGTAAGGAAAATGGGGAAAAATATGCTTTAATCTGCATTCAGACTCACATCATTTCTTTCTCGGGAGGTGAGTAGAATCATGTCTTTCAGAATTAGAATTGTCTTAGATCGTTGTATTAATCACAATAGATAAGTTATTCACAGTTGTTGACCATGTAATATTGCTGCAACTGTGTACAGTGTGCTTCACTCTTTAGTTTGTATCAATTCATATGCCTTCCCAGGTTTTTCTGAAACTATCCTACTTGTCATTTATTATGGTACAATAATATTCCATTACATTTATATGTCACAACTTGTTTAGCTATTTCCAATTAATGGGCAAGCCCTCAATGTCTCTTCTTTACCATCACAAAAAGAACTACTATAAACATTTTTGTGTATGTATATGTATATATGTGTATGTATATATACATATACATACACAAAAATGTTTGTGTGTGTATATATATATATATGTATATATGTACATATATACGTATATATATATATACACACATACACAATGTCCTTTTCCATTAAAAAAATCTCTTTGTGATACAGATCAAATAGTGATATTTCTGAACCAAAGGACACGCATAGGTTTATAATTCTTTGAAGATAGTTCCAAATTGCTCTCTAGAATGGATGAATCGGTTTACAACTTCACCAACAGTGCATTAGTATCCTAATTATCCCACATCCCCTTCAACATTTGTCATTTTCTTTTTCTATCCTATTAGCCAATCTGATAGCTGTGAGATAGCACCTCAAGAGTTGTTTTAATTTTCTTTTCTTTAATCAATAGTGATTTAGAGCATTTCCCCCCCCCCATATGACTATGGATGGTTTTGATTTCTTTGTCTGAAAACTGCCTGTTTATATCCTTTGATTAATGGGGAATGACTTCTATCTTATAAATTTGATTCAGTTTTTTTTTCTTGAGGCAATTGAGGTTAAGTGACTTGCCTAGGATCACACAGCTAGGAAGTGTTAAATGTCTGAGACCAATTTGAACTCAGGTCCTCCTGACTTAAGGGCTGGTGCTCTAACCACTGCACCTAGCTGCCCCTAATTTAGTTTTTTAAAAATATATTTGATAAGTGATGCCTTTATCAGAGAAACTGGCTATAAAACCCTCCCTTCCCCTTTTCCCTCTCCTCTCGCCCCTTCCCTTCTTCCCCTTCCCCCTCCCCTCTACTTATTTTCCTTTTAATTATGACTGCATTAGTTTTGTTTGTTTTAGATCTTTGTAATTTAATATAATTGAAACTGTCCATTTTATATCCCTTAATGCTCTTTTGCTTGTTTGATGATAAATTTTCCCCTTATTTGTAAATATGACAGTAGAATTTTCCATATTCATTGAATTTGCTTATGATATCACTCATTACCTCTAAATCATGTACCCATTTTTGACTTTATCTTAATATGAGATGTTGGTTTATACCTAATTTCTGTCAAACTGCTTTCTGGTTTTTCAAGTAGTTTTTGCTGAGTAGTGAGTTCTTGTCCCCAAAGCTTGGTTTATAAAAACACTAGATTGCAATGGTTTACTTACTATTCTGTATGGTGTACTTAATCTATTCCACTGATTTACCATTCCATTTCTTAGCCCATATCAGATTGTTTTGATGACTACTACTTTGTAATACAGTTTGAGATCTAATACTGATGTTCTTGACCTCACTATATTAAGAGCCAAAAAAGGAGTTGATATGTTTTTTAAAATCTTATTTCTAAAGATGACAAGAAAGATTATTTCATGGGATATCTAGTTATCTCATTTTGCAGCACTTAAAAGTGTTTGTAAAAATATTATCACAAATAATTATAGATTATGTATCAGCCTTAGTTGCTGAGGATGAAAAAACAGAGAAATTATGTGAAAAACTCAATCCATCCAAATTAAGTCATTAAAGGATTATATAGCATCTTAAATTCAGAACAGGAAGGGATCTTATAGACTTTGGAGTAGGGCTTCCTCATGTTGCAAATATATTCTGATATTTGGGGACTTTGAAGCAAGGGTGGGAAATAGTGAGGAAAGTTCAAATTATGGGCAAAACATGGTTCAAGACAAAGGAACATAAGAGGCCACAGAATTCGAGGTTACCCAGAAGCCATACACTTTTACATAATGAAAACTCTTGTTGAAAAAAGAAATAATAAGTTGTAGACATAGTGATCAACAAGTAACTGTGAAAAATGAAATAATTTATATTTAAATAGACAGAAAAAACTTGTAATTGGTGTAGGAAATGCAGTGTGCAAATGAAAGAGTTCAATCCTGAACTATTTAAGAAAGTAATGAGGAATTAGAAATGAGAACTGGATATCAGAATTGACCTTAATGCAAACTACAATACATTTAAATGATATAAATTTGTTGCTATAATAAGAAGAGCAGAGGAACCTAGGAAGTGATTTAACAAACATTTGACTTTCCAAGTGCAAAGAAATTGTAGACAGAGGAGGAAGCATCAGTTTGGAATATAAAATTGTTTGTAAAATTTTATGAAAAATGATACTGAACAGCTGTACTGATTGTTTCATAAAGCAAAAAGAAATAATGGAGGGTAAAAAAAAAGCTTGACAAGAAGTTCAATTAAGCATAGGCATCACAAAAACATGTAAGAGTAAAATCGGAAGGAGAGCAAACAGAAGAAAAATGGAAAAGATCTGTAAATGTTGCTATAACAAATAAAATATTACTATAAGAAACTAAAACAAATTCCATCAGAAGAACAATGGAACCATCACACTCAAAGAGGGAGAAATGTCACTAAAATGAACTAAAATGGTAAACTATGAAATATCGCATAGGTTCCTGCAAGAGATCTGTAACCATTCAAAAGAGTTTGACCTGACCTTTCTACAGGAAAGACCAAATGAATGAAGAATATCTGTTGCTCAGATTATGGCATATATTTGGATGGAAAATCTATAGAACATGTCTACTAGTATAACAACTTGGAGAGGTAATACATAGAGTTAAAGAGTTGGTTTTGAAATTGATCAGAAAGAGGCTTCTGGGAAATTATACAGTTCCATCAGTGGTTTAATTGCAAGTTCCTCAAATGATTCTAAGTTTTTCATAGAAACAAAGAGTTAACTTTCTAATACCAATATTCTGTTGATGGTGCATGCAGTGAGACACAGAATATAACAGTCCTTATCGACTATATATCACAGAATGGAGAAATGAATAGAGTGCAAAATATAAACCAATGAGGAATTTGGAAGATGAGTGGAAATAAATGATCATAATGGAAATGGATGATAATAAGTGTAAATGGGTTGGTCATGTGGTGAGAATGAGAGAGAAATGGATAAGAGCAGAGTGCTCCATTGGAACTCTTGAATTGTCAGGAGAAATTGAAGATTTCTTGCACATTGGGTTGTAATTATATGAGAAGACATGAACAAGAGTGATCCAGGATGGGCAGATATGGATGCTTTGTTGGAGTAAACTCCCATATTGATAAGATCACAGATACATTTGAGCATTTGAGTAAGGGATGAAGACAGTGGATAGGAAAATATTGAAGATGCTTGATAAAAGTGGGGTACATAATTTAAGGGACCCTACAGGAGAAGGATGAGATCAATAGCATGGGTAAAAGGGTTAGCCTTGGAAAACGGGAGAGGCAGTTCTTATGAAACAGTGATAGAGAGGATGCTTTGAATTGGAGAGAGAGGAGAATGAGGGAGCTCTTAGTAGATGACTTTATTATTATGTCTATTTAATCTATGATGGGGGAGAAAGATTCATAATCTAGATTATAAGAAAGTAGAAGGGTTTATGGAATCCCTCCTACTTTGTAGGAATTTGTGTAGCAAAACAGTAGTATATCATTCATGGAATAATCCTAGACTATTTAGTATCACATTCTATCCATAATGGCCTAATTTTAGCATTCCATTTTCCTCTGACAGATAGAAGAACATGAGGGCAGGAATGGACTAAAGTCCGAGGGAACAGTTGGAGATCTTAATCTTATGCTCCTAAAATTAGTATTAAAAGGCAGTAGAGTGGTAAGGATCCAGCTAGGAAAAATTCTTTGGCAGAAGCAATTGGAGAAATTTTTCATGATTTTTAAAAAAAAACTTTTAATTTGGTTCAGAAAACAGTAAGCCAAAAATAATTTTAAGAAATTCTATTGAATTTAATTTTATTGCAGATAGCTTCATAATGAATGATTTGAATTTTTATTCTTTAAAAATAGATTTCTCAAATTTTATTACATTTACTCAAAATTATTTCTAAAGAAGCAATTAGTACATTTTCATTAGTAAAACTCAGGTGCATTCTGTATGACAAAAAAGCATGATCCTATTTCAGTTGAACTTTGGAAAAACAATATACTTACAGAAAAAATATATTAACAAATTTTAAAAAGTTTTTATAATGTGGGCCTTTGAAATATTGTGTAAAGCAAAAATATTTTTGTGCAAAACAAGAAATAGTGCTATTATTTTAAAAATATTTTAACCCTCTAATATATGAAGTAATGGAAAGTAAATATTTTGGTGACAATTTGAAAGAAATTCAACACATCATTCAATAAAATAAAGTTACTTTTATTTTTCCCCCAAATCATGGCTGGAACTAGTAAACACTGTACTACATACATATTTGCTGTGAACTCTGTAGAGCACATCTGGGATAGAAAAATGGACTTTGGAGTTTCTTTTCTTTTCTTTTTTTTTTTTTTTTTTTTGATAATTTATCAGACAAGCTGGCTGGCAGTTTTCCCTCAAGACTAATATATTTTTGTCTTGTGGTGGCCTACAGCCCTTTACATTTTTAACACAGTATGACCTCTCTATTATATTTGATTAGAGTACTAACCTGTAAAAATGACTTTTAAATTTAAAAGAATTTTATAGTTTATTTCCTGTTAGTATGTACTAGGAAGGAAACTTTTCTATTTATATCATTAAAATGGACTTAAACATTAGGGAATTGAAAGGGTTACTACTGTATTTCTACTTCTGAGTGTTGTATTTATAGGTTATGCTAAATAAGTTTTTAGCATAAACTCTTGAAATTTATTTTGTTTTGATTAATTACAAATTTAAAAGTGAAGTAAAAGTAGCTGTCAAATGGGAAATACTTTTATTTAAGCAAATATGCTTCTTCTATGTGACTTATTTCCTTTAAATATTCCTATTTGCTCTATTTTATGTGTTCTAATTCTATAAGGATATGGCATTTTGATTTATATTAATCAACATATTTGTTTAGCATTTATTGTGTGGCTACTAATGTATTAGGGACTATGAATCATACAGAAGTAGTATTAGGTAGATCTTTGTTCTCAAGTAACTTATAATTTATTTAAAAAGTTAAAACATGAATGATTTGAATGTTTATACTTTGAAAATAGATTTCTAAAATTTGTTTACATTTACTCAAAATTATTTCTAATGAAGCAATTAATACATTTTCAGTACATTAACACTATAAAATGGAGAGAATAATAACCCTGTGGGAAAGGGTGACTGTGAGGATCCAATAAGATAATATCTGTGAAAAGCATTTAGCATTGTACCTGGCTTATGTAGGCACTACATAAATACTTTTCGCCTTCTCTGGCCCCTGAAGTGATTAAGGAACAATGAAGTGATAATTAGTATGTTTTTGATTGCAGGTATGATAGGAATTGTATGATGTAAAGGGAATTAATTTTTTTTAGGTATGGACTGGGTTAGAGGTCCACTGAATTCCCCTGAAATTCTGTTAATTCTCAGGTTAGAGAGGAAAAGAAGAATTTGCATTAGAGAAGGAGGCTTCCTGAATAAGCTGGGAAAAATTAATCTTTGATGGAAGATTAGGATTTTGATAAATTGGCAGGAGGGAAAACACTTGAGGGTCTCCATAAGTTATTATAAATTGAAGCATAATGCTAAGAGTTAACATAATATGTTGAGTTGAGATGAAGAGATTGATTCTCCTGGAGGGGAAGTGTTCTTGGTAGTTAGAGAGCCGGACTTGGGTCAGGGAACCTGGATTTGGGTCCCACTTCAGACATTTAGTAACTGTGTGATGACAGGCAAATAACTTAACCTTTCTGTTTCCTCATGAAGACTATTGTGAAAAAAGTATTTTACTATGAGAAGAAAGTAATTTTCAAAACTTTAAAATTACACAAGTGTGAATTATTATTTTTGTGGGAATAAGATTGAAGAGATAGGGTAGGACCAGACTAAGAAAGCCCAGCAGAGCATTTTAGACTTGATGTAATAAGGAAGTGAAGAGTCACTGTAGGTATGAAAGGATAGGATGAAAGTAGTGGTTTGAAATGATCAGTGTGGCTGTAGCATACAGGAAGGGCTGAATAAGGGAAAGACTGTAGGTTGTAATACTCAGGAGGCTATTGGAGTAATAAAGGCAGAAAATAAGGTGCCAGATTAGACTGTGGCAGGGAAAAGAAAAAGGTACTCTGCATATATAAATAATCAATAATAATTAAAAACAGGCAGAGCACACAACAGAAAGCTCAGGCATAGAATACATTCTTTACTAATTTCTACATCTGGATATTGTTTTCTTCCTTTAATGAACTAGCTCAAGAACTAACTTTTCCATAAAATCTTTCTTGATATCTCTAGCTTAAAGTGAAATAGATCACCTATGAATCTCTTTCTATAGTAGTCTACCTTATGCCATATTTTTTTTCCTTTGCATGCATGTTTGATTCCCTCTTTGGTTCTATCCTATTACCGTCTGACAAAATTTTAAGCTTCTTGAGGGCAGGGAGGATCATTATATCTATTCACAGTACCTGGCACAATGTCTTGTACATAGTCTGTGCTTAATGAAGGTTTGTTGCTTAATAAATTCCAATTGAATTAATGTGGTGAAATGAAGACTGACATTTTATAAAGTTTATGAACTTTATCATTCTTTTCTCCCTCAAGTACTGACAGAGTGAAAGGGAAGGAATTGAGCAAGCTCTGGCACTAGGTTGAATACTTGAGTAAATGCTGGGATACACATTTCCTTCTGAGACTTCATAATACAATTTCCTTATTCTAGAAAAAATGTATAATAATTTAAAAATATATTAATTATACTCTATTTGATGTAACATTTCAAAGGATAAAGACAAATAAATCGTGGATCTTCTTTTCCTCCTCTACATTAATTATTCTAAAAATACTTTGGAATAGTGTTTAAGGTGAAATTCTAGTATTTAATACAAATATTAAATGTTATTGGAAAGTTATTTTAAGACTTTTAAACTGTGTTATGTTTATTTAAGATAGATTTTTTTTTTCTATCTCTAATCAAAAACCAAACCCCTGTGAAAGAATGATAACTATTTGATGGAATTGTATGAAAAATTGAATAGTTCAATTTCGTAGGAGGTGTATTATGAGTTTGAAAAAGACAGTACAAGTACCTACCTGCAGTTTTGGCTGCTTGGGCATGAGCCAGCTGTACTTTGTTCCTAAATCTGTTCAGGGTCAGGAATTGAAGAGGCCTGACCAATGCACAGCCCATCTTGTAAAACTACAGCCTGAAGCAAACACTTTAAAAAAGCATGACACATTTGAAAGGTTATAACGAGTAAATAAACCATCAAATTACTCCTCTTTTATTGTTTTTGTAAAAACACTTAAATCCTTGTAGTCCTAAGGCATATAATAAAAAAAAAATAAATGGTAGGTTCTGTTGTACTTTATTCAAGTTACACTGGATGCTCTTTCTAAATTTATTAACTTTTTTATGAACAACTTAATTTAGTAAACATTTTTAGTACTAACTTTTGAAAGTGCCCTACTAGGTAGGTAGAAAAAAAGAAAAATAAAAATTAAAAAAAGTAAAATGAGATTTTTTTTGAAATCACGAAATTTAATAAAAACAAATATAATAATGGAGGCTAATTAAAACTGGTGCTAATGAATTAGCAACTTTTTAGACTTTTTTTTGTTATGGTGAGAAATATCTTGCACTTTACTGTTAGAGACAAGATTTCACCCACAAAAATAACAACATTTTTAGAATAGTGAGATGTTATTTAATGTGGTTTACAAATGCCATTTACTGTACTATTGTTGAGTTTTTTCCACAATATTCCTATCAAATCATTATAATTTGTTTGAAAGTTAACAAAAGTTATCCAAAATTGCTGTGACTTCCATAGAAGGCCAGAGTTTCTTTTTACTTTATTCATCCCTCTGAACTTTCTTAACACCTGTTTTTTTTTAATTCTTTTATTGTAGTTAATTAGATTTATTTTATTTGAGATAAAGTTCCTGAGAACAGAGATTATTCCTCCCTCATTTTTGTATACCTCACAGTGCTTCAGAGATAATGAGGAACACAATAAATATTAGAGGGAATGAGTATTATGTAGATGGATAAGGAACTTGGAAAAAGTTCTTTTGCTGCATTTCTTTCCAGCAGCTATATTTTAATAAATCCTTAGTACCTATGAGGCACATATATCCAATGTGATTTCTGATTTATAGGAATTTAAATTATAGATTTGTTACAAATTTATAAAAAGTTGAATATTCAGATTTATGTTTTGTTACTGATTTACAAAGTTGTTCAATGTGTAAAATCCTTAAAATTCTTATTAGTTTGAAAAAAATTCAGTATCCTCTAAAGACACTCTCATCTCCCTATTGAGCCATCCTTTATTATAAAAGTAACAGTTAAGCAAAAACATCCAATACAGTAACTGTATCTGATAATCTTTGGTATGATAATCTGATTCTTTGGTCCTGATAGTTCTCCACTTCTTTACTTTGAAGGCAGAGATATATTCTATTTTCTCTTCTTTAAAGTATTCATTGATTTTTTTTTCATTTCCTTGGATGACATTTTAGCTAAATAGCATAGGAATTATGCATTTATATTTACTGGGTAGTTTTTTTCAAGGAATATGTTTAGTTATTTGAAACCTGGAATATTATTTCTGAAGTTATACTTTTCTCCTGTAAATAAATATGCTTGCCCAGACTCAAAGTGGCCTACTTCTGAGAAGGGAAAGAAGCAAAATATGGGTATGTATTGATATGTATAATGATAGTGATACTTGTAGGGGATTCCTGGCCCTTGAAAAGAGATTCTAGGTATCAAACAGTAAAAATCACTCTAGCTAGGTTTGGGAATTTTGAGGTTTTTTTTTTTTAATAGATTGAAATTACAGTTCTTATATGAAGTGGAAGACTTAGAGAAGTTGGGGAAATGGTGGTGGTGAACAGTTTTAAGATATAACAATTGATTATTATTTGAAGACTCCCCTGCAAAAATTAAGTCAATCATGGCTCTCTTCAACAATGAAATGTTTCAAACCAGTTCCAATTGTTCAATGATGAAGAAAGCCATATATACTCAGAGTGAGGTTAGACCACAACATAATATTTTCATGCTCTTTATTGATGTTTGCTTGCATTATGTTTCCCTTCTCAGATTTTTTTTCTTGTAGATCCTACTTTTCTTGCTCAGCAAGATAATTGTAAAAATATGTATACACATATTCGATTTGTCAAGTATTTTAAAATAATTAACATGTAGTAGATTTCCTGCCATCTAGGGGTAGGGTGAGGGATGGGGGGGAAAATTTGTAACAGAAAGCTTTGCAAGGGTCAGCGTTGAAAAATTACCCATACATATGTTTTGCAAATAAAAAGCTTTAATAAAATAAAAAAAAATTTAAAAAACTGCAAAAAAATTAAGTCAGTCATTTTTGTTGAATTATTTGTAGATATATTCTTAGCATTGGGGAGGAGAATGAATGAGATAAAACTCTTGAGGGACATGTTAGTTCTAATATGTTGTGATTGTGATTGATTTCTTTGGGGATTTTACAATCCAGGTGGATTACACTATCATTGTTATTACAATATAAAGGCATTTATTAAGTACCTAATTATGCATGATATTTTACTAGGTCATGTTCCCTGGAGTTTTACAATTGAAGGCAACATTGACAAGAATAAACATGTAAGACAAATAGAAATAGTAAACTAATACCAAGTTAGGAAAGTAAACACATTGTATACATACATTTTTAATTCATTACCAAAATAATGATCATTGTCCGTGGCTACAAGAAAAAAGCGACCCTAAAGTAGAATGTTTTAATATAAATAGATTTAATAAAATCTCACATATCTTTGTTAACAAGATGGAGAGGTATAGGCAGATGGATTAAAAACAGGTTGAATGACTGGATCCAGTTTGAACTGAAATCTCTAGTGAAATGTCCTAGGCATTTCTTTTTGAAATAGTTTTATTTAGTAGTTTGGAAGAAGAAGGCATAAGTAGAATATTTACCAAATCATGTGGCCAACAAAAACCTGGGAAGTACCTTTTAGCAAGATCTAGTTTCCTTCCTAATCTCTTTTAATTAGATCTTGTTTTACTTTGTCTGAGATCAGGATTGCTACCCCTTCTTTTTATTTATTTATTTTTACTTTAGCTAAAACATAATAGATTCTGTCCCAGATGTTTACTTTTACTCTCTGTCTGTGCTTCAAGTTTGTTTCTTGTAAAGAACATATTGTAGGATTCTGTTTTTTGATCCACTCTGCTATCCACTTCTGTTTTATGGGAGAGTTCATCCCATTCACATCCACAGTTATGATTACTAAGTGTTTATTTCCATAGATCTCATTTTTCCTCCTGTTTATCCTCTCTCTTCTTTCACCCTTTCCTTCTTTAGCTGGATTTTGCTACTGTCTACTACCTCTCTTGACCTGCCTTCCCTTCTGTCAGTTCCACCTATCCTTTCCTTTTACTTAATGTCCTTTCCTTTTACTTAATCTCCTTTCCTCCTGCTTCTCTGTTGGGTAAAATAACTGATTCAACTGATTGTGTATATTATTCCCTCTTTGAGCATGTATGAGTCAATACTGATGAGAGTAAAGTTCAAGTGATGTCTCACTTAGCTTTCCATCTTTCTCTTCCCTATAATAGATCTCTTGTACCTCTTCATATGAAATAATTTGCCCCATTCTACTTCTCCTTTTCCTTTTGTTCCCAGTGCATTCATCTTTCTTCATTTAATTATTTTTATGTCATTTCCTGAAATTCACCTTATACTCATACTCTCATGTTCTTTTAGATTGGACAAATTTCAAGAATTACAAGGGTTTTTTTTTTTTTTTTTTTTTTTTTTTTTTGTTA
>JAJPUD010001206.1:66029-204965 GCA_023553655.1 Myrmecobius fasciatus | reverse complement strand
TTTTTTTTTTTTTTTTTTTTTTTTTTTTTTTGCTGAGGAAATTGGGGTTAAGTGATTTGCCCAGGGTCACATGGCTAGGAAGTGTTGAATGTCTGAGGTCATATTTGAATTCAGGTCCTCCTGACTTCAGGATTGGTACTTTATCCACTGTGCCACCCAGCTTCCCCAAGTATCATCTTCTTATGTAAGGATATAAACAATTTAACTGTGTTTTTTTTCCCTTTTTAACTTGATTATGCTTCTCTTGGGCCTTCATATTTTTGGTTTAATTCTGATTTTTTAAAATGAAAACTTGAAATTCTTTTATTTCATTGAACAACCATTTCCCCCTTTGATGTACTATGCTTAATTTTGCGGGTAAGTGATTCTTGGTTGTAGTCCTAGCTCCCTTCTGAAATATCTTGTTTTGTGATCTTTAATCTTTTAATGTAGCTTATAAATCCCATGTAAATCTGATTGTGGTTCTCTGATATTTGAATTGTTTGTTTGGCCACTTGCAGTAATGTTTTTGTTCTTAAAATTCTGAAATTTGGCTATAATATTTTTTGGAGTTTTTATTTTGGAATTTCTTCCTGAGGTGATCAGTGAATTCTTTTAATGCCTATTTTGCCCTCTGGATCTATGATATCCCTTGTAGGAAATTAATGTTCAAAGAGTTTTGATAGGCAGTTTGCAAAGGAAAAAACTGAAAGTTATCAAGTTATCAAAAGCTCTATGTCAAAATTCTCCAAATCACTAATAGGAAGAAAAAAAATTACAATAACTCTGAGGTTCCCTATTAAATTGGCAAAAGGGAAAATTGAAAAATGGAAATTATTGGGGAGTGCTTTTAGAAGACAGACACTGACGTTTGATTGGTATTTGGATCTATACACAAAGTTACTGAATTTTGCATATGTCCCACTACTTTTACATACTTTTGACCCTCTACTAAGGCACATATCTCAAAGAGCTAAAATAAAGAGAGAAAGGACCTATCTATGCCAAAGTATTTATAGACATCCTTTTTATTGTAGTAAAGAAGAAACAAAATGGGTATCATAATTGGAGAATATCTGAACAGATTATGGCATGTAAATATAATGGGAAATTATTGTTCTACAAGAAATTACATCAACTGCTCATTGATAGGCTGAGCTAATATAATAAAAATGACAATTCTACCTAGATTAATCTACTTATTTGGCTCCATACCAATCAAAATGCCAAGAAATTACTTTATAGAGCTAGAAAAAATAACAAAATCGATCTTGAAGAACAAAAGGTCAAGAATGCCAAGGGAATTAATGAAAAAAAATGCAAATAAAGGTGGCCTCACTGTACCAAATATAAAACTGTATTATAAACCAGTGGTCATCAAAATCATTTGGTATTGGCTAAGAAATAGAGTAGTCGATCAGTAGAATAAGTTACGTTCATAAGAACACAAGTCTTTCCTCAATTGATAAAAGGTCAAAGAATATGAACAGACACTTTTCAAACAAATTAAAGCCATTTCTAATCTAAAATGCTGTAAATTACTATTGATTAGAGAAATGTAAATTAAGATAACTCTGAGGTACTATTTAACACCTCTCATATTGACTAAGATGACAGGCAAAAATGATGAATGTTGGAGGGGAAAACTGGGACACTAATACATTGTTGGTGTATCCAACCACTCTGGGGAGCAATTTGAAACAAAGGGCTATAAAACTGTGCATACCTTTTGATCCAGCAGCGTCTCCTCTGAGTCTGTATCCTAAAGAGATCATAAAAAAGGGAAAAGGACCCACATGTGCAAAAATGTTTGTAGTTGCCCTTTTTGTAGTGTCAAGGAACTGGAAACTGAATAGATGCTCATCAATTGGGGAATGACTGAATAAGTTATGTTATATGAATGTAATGGAATATTATTATTCTATAAAATATGATAAACAAGCCTGGAAAGACTTACATGAACTGAAGCTAAGTGAAGTGAGTAGAACCAAGCGAATATTGTACACAGTCACAACAAGGTTATATGATAATCAACTGATGGATTTGACTCTTTTCAACAGTGAGGTGATTCAAGGTAATTCCAATAAACTTGTGATGGAGAGAGAGCCATCTGCATAAAGAGAGAGAACTATGGAGAATGATTGATTGAAGCATGCTATTTTAATCTTTTTTTTGGTTATTTGTTTCCTTGTTTTTTTCTTTCTCTTCTTTCCCCTTTGGATCTGATTTTTCTTGCACAGCTTGATGAATATGGAAATATGTTTAGAAGAATTGCACATTTGCTGCTATTTAGAGGAGAGGTGAAGGGGGGGAGGAAGAAAAATTTGGAACACAAGGTTTTTGCAAAGATGAATGTTGAAAACTATCTTTGCATATATTTGGATAAATAAATAGCTATAAAACTAAAATAAGTTCCAACTTATCTGCTCTCTCCCAAGAAAAAGAAATGAAAGCTATGCTGAATTTACAAAACTTTGGGTACTAAAAAATGAAATGAGAAGTACCAAGAGAACAATTTGTACAGTAATTATAATAATACAAAAGAAAATTTCAAAAAAGCATAACTTATGTTATCTTACATAATTCCAGAAGACTAGTAATGAAACATGTCACCCATTTCTTGATAGAGAGGTGAATGAACTAGAGGTCCAGAATGAGACATGCATTTTCAGAATGGCTGATGTGTTCATTTGTTTTACTTCATTAAATTTCTTGATTCAAACGAGTTAGTGACTCAAAAGTTGTTTTTAAGACAATATTTCTGTTACTGTATAGTTCAGTTCATTTTATTCTTCATTATTTCATGTCTTTCCATGTTTTTTTAAAATCATCAAGCTCATCATTTCTTATATCACAATAGTATTCCATCTCAATCACATATCATAACTTGTTTTCAAATTGACAAGTATTCCCTCAATTTACAGTTCTCTAATATAATTATCTTAGAACATGCAGGGTCTTTTCCTGTTTTCCTAATCAACTTGGAAACATCTAATAGTTGTGAATGGATGATGAAGAAAGGTGGGGTCAGTGCTTATAGGTCACATAGTCTCACCTTCCCCTATCCCCCACTATAGAAACTAATGTAGGATGAAATATCTATATCTATACATGAAAATGAGATGGGTTAGTCACTTGACTAGAGTAGGGGATAGCTGTAAGTAGTGTACTAGTACTCATAGTATTAGTGCTCAAACCCAGAGGAAGGTGTCCAGTGAATTGGGGAGCTTCTTTGTGGACGAGTCATAGGAATGTGTGGGAAAGAGTCTCTTAAGATGGAACTTTTAATTAGCAAATATTTAATAAGCATCTACTATATCTCCAAGCATTGAGTATACTAAGCATTGAGAGATATAAAGACAAAAATGATATAGCCCCTGTCTTCAAGAAGCTTACATTCTGGGGAAGAGGAGGTGGGAAAGAGGGAGCAGAGATACAATGGGTATGTTAGAAGTATAAACAGAATGTGTGCAATTAATACAAGTAGTTTGGGCTGGCGTTCCATACCAGGTGGGGATGGCAGTGTAAGATAAAGTTTATGTAGAAGGTGGATGAAGCTCAACCTACATCTTAAAGGAAATTAAGGATTCCAAGAGGTAAAGGTGAAGAGAGTACATTCTAGGTATGGGGATAGCCAATGGCAAGGCTCTGAGATAGGAGATGGAGGATGGTGTGTAGGAATAACAAGAAGCCTAGGCCACAAAGTATATTGAGCATACTGACGGGAACAATGTATAAGGAAACTGGCAAGGTAGTTAGGGGCAATTTGCATCCTTGAAAGGAATACCACATTGATACGATTGGATCCACTGAAGTTTTAAATGATAGTAAGCTGAAAATAAGCAGGGACACAGGGTGATTTCCTTCTGTAGAGCTATGATACTGTGTTTGGTATTTGGAGGAGGGAAAAGTATCAACAGAAGCTAAGAAGCTCCAAAATGTCACCCATGCTAGCCACGCATTTAACCTTTGCCATTGATCTAGTGTAAATGTTGGAAGTGCTATCCTTTATTTCTATCAGAATCACACTTAGCTTTAAGCTCTTGTGTAAGATCTGTTAAGTCTTCTCTGAATACTCTGGTCCACAGTCATGTCTTCTTTCTCTTGCGCCTCATTCTATAGCACCTAGTGTCTTTACTATTCCTTTGGCACTTGTGAAAAGTTAATTTGAGGCAATGTGTGACATAGGGATGTCCTTTCCTCCGAATTGGTCTTAAGCCTATTGAGGAAAGGGATAATGGCGTATAGTCACAGATTTAGGTTGGAAATGGACTTGTGAAGCCCCAGTATCTATCACAGTACATTAACTATAGTAGGCATTCAGTAAACCTGTGTTGACAGATTCATTTGTTGACTGATTGATAAAGGTGGGATGTGGGGGAGATGCCGGCCTCTAGGAGTCAGCATATTTTGGGCAGGAAGCTACTCTATTAAAGCTAAAGACAGAGAGGTCCTTGTCTATGAGCTGCTTCTGGGACTCTGCTCTATTCTTTCACTGGCTTTATTGCAAAGGTCAAGGGGCACAAAGTTGCCAAGAACAATGTATTTCTGGGGTCCTCCCTTTTTATAGATAACTGAAGCTCGAGGTAAACTATAGTAGAGAGAGTCTCTTCTCAAGGCTGAAGTTGTTTAGTTAAGATTTTTTGTCTGTAACAGACTCTTTATTCCATAATAGATTTCATGTAGCTGAGAAGGCCTATTTTAAAGTTATTTAAAATGACTGAACATTAAGATTATGTACACATGAACAGATTAGCTACTTGACTGCTTACTTGGTTAATGACTACTTTAGTCAAATAGTTACTTAGTAACCAGGTACAAACTAGTTATTTTAGTTAAACCATTTGAACTGAAACATAACCCTAATTTCTCCAAGTTCCATTCTCCTATCACCAAATGCCCATGGCACATTTCAAATCAGAAGTGCTGGAAATGTCTAAAACTGACATTCTTTTTCTCTCCAAACCTTCTCCTCATCCAAATTTGCCTATTTATATCAAAATTATTTTGTCATCTTTCCAGTGTCTTCAGTCTTAATCATGGTATTATTAGGAGCACTCTTCACTCTTCCTCACCCCATATCTCCAGTTTCCAAATCTTGCTGTTTCTATGTTCACAACATCTCTCCCATCAGACTCCTCTCCTCTCACACAGGAACTACTTTAGGAAACCCTTATCACCTCTTACCTTGATTATTTCCACAGCTTTGTCATTTGTCTCTGTGCCGAAATTTTCACCCTATTCCAACCTATCCTACACACTGCTGCCAAAGACATTTTCCTGAAGTACCAGTCTGTCCATGAGGCTCCACTTTTCAACCAATTCGTGTCTTCCTGTTGCCTCTAGAATAAAAGATAAACTCTATTTAGTTTGTTTCCTATAGAATGTGGATCCAACCTTCCTTTTCAACCACACTGGATATTACTTCCTTTCCTGTATGTTGCAGCCAGTTGAACTGACCTTCTTTTTGTGCCCCATTCAAAACAACCCATCTCCTCTTCTAATGACTTCCCACTGGCCATCCCAGATAGCTAGAAGTTACTCCCTTTTTACCTCTGTGTCGTAGAGTGTCTCTTTCTTTAAGATGCAGCTCAGGCTTCATCTTTTACATGAAGTCTTTTCAGATCTTCCTTCCACCCTCAATTGCTAGTGCTTTCCTTCACAAACTATCCTGTATTTAATTTTTTTTTGTCTATCTATGTACACATATACATATATGTATATATGTATATATATATATCTATGCAAGTATTTATTAACTTTATGTTCATCTTTATATGTGCACGTTACCCATTTCTATTGTTTTCTGTATATTTGCATTTTTGCTGTTATATCTGCATATATGTATATGCTATCTATTTTATTCTACCTTACATATATTGCTCTATTTCCCATCTCAGAGTGTTTCTGCTGGCTGTTTTCTATGCCTGCAGTACTCTCCAATCTCATTTCCTTCTCTTAACCTACTTGGTTTCAAGTCTCAGCTAACGTCCTTCCTTTTGTGAGAAGTCTTTCCCCTTCTTAGTGCCTTCCCTATATGATTGCCTGTAATTTATCTCATATCCCCCAGTAGACTGGGAGCTCCTTGAGGGCAGAAACTTTAAAAAAAAAAAACTTTTTTTTTTTTTTTTGGTATTTCTAGTGCTCAGCACAGTAATCTGGCACAGAGTAGCTACTTAATAAATATTGGTTGGCTGACTGATTCCATATCTTTTTATGTACTTCTTGTCTTCCCATTAAATTGGTACTTCATTCTTCTGATTCTACAACCTCAGGGCAGTTTTCTTTCAGGATTTCCTGGAAGATAGTATTTAGATTCTTTTTTTCATCATGACTTTCAGGAAGTCCAATAATCCTTAGATTGCCTCTCCTAGATCTATTTTCCAAGTCAGTTGTTTTTCCTAGGAGATATTTCATATTTTCTTCTATTTTTTCATTTTTTTTTGTTTTTGTTTGACTGATTCTTGAAGTCTTATTGAGTCATTCACTTGCATTTGTTCAATTCTTATTTTTAAAGTGTTGTTTTCTTCAGTTACCTTTTTTAGCTCCTTTTGTAACTGGCCAATTGAAATTTTTGTTCATTGCACTCTTTTTCCACTTCACTAATTTTATTTTTCAATAAATTGGTGTCTTTTTCATATCTCTTTTGCAGGGCATTATATCCTTCTTGTAGGGCATTAAATCCTTCTTGCACTGATCTCAGTTTATTTTCCCATTTATCATCCAGCTCTTTTTTGAGATTCTTTATGCAATCTTCCAGAAAGGCTTTTTGAAAAGGGGACCAAGTTATATCTCCCTTGATGGCTTCCTCTGGAGTTGTTTTGCCTATAGGAACTTCAGGATCTAGAGTCTGCCTTTCTTTCTCTCCATAAAAGCTGTCTATGGTAAGAGCTCTTTTCTGCTTCTTACTCATTTTTTATTTATTTATTTATTTTTAAAAGCTTGGGGTCTGTGCAAAGTAGAGAAGCAGCGGATAGCTGTGGTAGTTTGCCCTGGGGTAATTCTGCTAATTAACTTCCGGTGCCGGGCTGGTTGGGCTAGGACCTTGCCTTTGCAATGGGTTACAAACTGCCTTTTACAAAAGGCAGATCTGCCAAAGCACCTGCCTGCAATTTTTCAGGGCAGAGTGTCCCAAGTGTGTCAGAAACACTCACCAGCTGTTTTGAGTTTCTGCCATGCTGAGCCTCGCCCAGTTTCCTGCCCTGTCTCCGGGATGCCAGGCAAATTGCTCGCCCCCACTGCTCGCCCCCTCTGCCAGATTGAAACAGACCTCTATGAAGTTCTTCAGAGGTAACTTCAGCAAGCAGAATTTCTTAGTCCAAATATTTCTAGGTTCTTTGACTTAAAGATCAGTTCAGAGGCTTATTTTACTGTTGATTTGAGAGAAGGTCAGAGGACACAGAGTCACTCACTCTGCCATCTTGGCTCCCGATACTTCATTCTTTATACTTGTATCCTTAGTGCCTAACACAATGCCTGGCACATATTAATGCTTATTAAATACTTGATTGATTAATTAGTTGAATGGCACAAAGTATACACTTAATAAATGCTTGATGAATGTCTAATTTGCCCCCGGTCACACAGATACCAAGGAGTCAAATCTTGGGTGCAAGCCAAGGAATGGTATTTGGATTCTAAATCCTGTGCTTGTTCCTTTATATTATATTATGCATCTTTAAACTTCATTTTATTCTGCCTTTCTGTAATGGTTCTCTGATTTCTTATGTCCTTAGAGAGTCAGATTTTTAGAAAATAACCAATAATGCTTGTTTGTAATTATGCCTAACGTTTATGTAGCACTTTAGAATTTGCAAAGCACTTTTACATGTGATCTCATTTGCTTTCACAACAATCCTGTGGCTTAGATGCTATTTATTATTTCCATTTTTCACATGAGGAAACTGAGGCCAAAAGAGGCTAAGTGACTTTCCCAGAGTATCTATAAAGTATCTAAAGCAAGATTTGAACTTAGGTCTTCCAGATTCCATGCCTATCCACTCTATCTACTGTGCCACTCAGTAGCCTAATATATACATCATATTCTTTTAAAATTGCATAGCCTCTTAAGGTACTAAGACATAGCAAAGGAAAATAATTCAATGAATCTAAAAACTTTTTTGTCCATTGTATGATTATAAAGAATTGGACTATTGTAGAATATTGTTTGCAAAACCATGTTTGTTCCCCTTTCCTGTTTTCATCAAAGATTCATCAGCATATATGGGGATTATTTTTATGAAGGCTTTTAGGTATAAAAAAGTAAGTGTATTCATTGTTTTTTATTGATGTCTTTTTTACTGCAATTTTTTGATAGTAATAACATCTGTGGGTGTTTTTCCACAGTAACTTGGTATTCTATTTTATTTCATATTCCTTAAGAATTGATCCTTCAGGGCAGCTAGTTGGTGCAGTGGATAAAGCACCAGCCCTGAAGTCAGAAAGACCTGAGTTCAAATGTGATCTCAGATACTTAACACTTCCTAGCTGTGTGACCCTGGGCAAGTCACTTAAACCCAATTGCCTTAGCAAAAAAAAAAAAGAATTGATCCTTCAGTGTTCTCAAAATTATGTTTCATTATCAATGTATAATTGGTACAGTACAACAATTTATATTTGTTTTATGCAATGCTATTTCTACTTCAAACATTACTAAAGGTAAAGTGTTACAATTCAAAAGTGATTTCACTGTTGTTAACAAAGGAAATAATTTGTTATAAACATCCCTGTTTGTTGATTTCTATGTATATCTTTAAATACCACTGAGATGATCTGGTAGAATTGAGTCTATATAAAACTCTCTGCAAATTTGTTTTTGCCTCTAGCATTTCTTGTTGTCTTTTAAGGTAATTCTCTTCATAATCTTTTACTATTTTTTTCAGTAAGACTGTACCATAGAGTTTATATTCTAAATTATTGTTGCTTTTAGCTGCAATTTGTGTCAGCTTAACAAAGATAAATATAAAGCATTTGCTGAGTGAAGCAGTTCCTAGGGTTGTAAATTGGTTGAATGACTTTCTTTTTTAAAAATTTTTTTATTTTTATTAAAGCTTTTTAATTGCAAAACATATGTATGGGTAATTCTTCAACAATGACCCTTACAAAGCTTTCTGTTACAAATTTCCCCCCCTAGTCCCCTCCCCTCCCCTAGATGGCAGGAAGCCCACTACATGCTAATTATGTTAAAATACTTGACAAATCAAATATTTGTATGCATATTTCCACACGTATCTTGCTTTGCAAGAAAAGTCATGTCTGCAAGAAAACAATTCTGAGAAAGGAAACAAAATGCAAGCGAACATCAGTAGAGAGCATGAAAATGTTATGTTGTGGTCCACACTTCATATCCCTCTCTCTGGGTGTATATGGCCTTCTTCACTGACCAATTGGAACTGGTTTGAAGCATTTCATTGTTGAAGAGAGCCATGTCCATCAGAATTGATCATCATATAGTCTTGTTGTTGCCGTGTTTAATGATCTCCTGGTTCTGCTCATTTGGCTCAGCATCAGTTCATATAAATTTCTCCAGGCCTCTCTGGAATCATCCTGCTGGTCGTTTCTTATAGAACAATAATATTCCATAACATTCATATACCATAATTTATTTAGCCATTCTCCAATTGATGGGCATCCATTCAGCTTCCAGTTTCTAGCTACTACAAAAAGGGCTGCCACAAACAGGTTGAATGACTTTCAAAAACAGTTTGCAATTGGCAGGGGGGGGGGAAGTTACAAAACCATTTATTCCCTTGGGCATGAACCCCAGGGAGGCTAAAGAATAGTAAAGTTCAATATATGCCATGACATTCGCATCAATGCTTTTTATATTAGCAAAACAATGGAAACAAAGTGATGAGTGTCTATTGATTTTTTGTTGTCACCATATTATATAGTAATTTTATATTGTTCGTTTTCTATATGGAACTTTTTATAAATATGGAATCACATATACACATATATACATGTACTTACATATATGCACATTATGTATAGTTTGGCTTTCCTATATAGGCTCCCTCATTTGTTTTCAGGAGTAAAGAAATTTTATCCTAAAATTCAAATTATTTTAAAAGTGATTCGTGCCTGTATTATCAGAAGGCAAAAGAAACCTATTAAAATCAGATCACGAGACTGTGAATTAGAAAACAGGAATTGTTCTCAGCTTTGGCAGTTATTTAACTTCTCTGAAACTCAATTTTTCATCTATAAATTGGGAATATTGATTCT
The DNA here is from genome assembly GCA_023553655.1 of Myrmecobius fasciatus. Taxonomy (NCBI): domain Eukaryota; kingdom Metazoa; phylum Chordata; class Mammalia; order Dasyuromorphia; family Myrmecobiidae; genus Myrmecobius; species Myrmecobius fasciatus. The sequence continues at coordinate 194,759 of JAJPUD010001206.1, read as the reverse complement.
ATCAACTTCATAGGTTATTAGGAGAATTCTTTGTAAACAAGGATGTGTCATGTAAACATAAGCTATTATCATCTTATTGATTTAGGGTTCATATACTTTTTAAATAGTATTTTATTCTTCCAAATAAATGCAAAGACAGTTTTCAACCATTCATCTTAATAAAACTTCGCATTCTAAATTTTTCTTCCTCTCCTTTCTTCTTCCTCCTCAAGACAGCAAGCAACTTGATATAGATTAAACATGTGCAGTTCTTCTAAATGTATTTCCGTATTTGTCATGCTGTGCAAAAAAATCAGATCAAAAGGGTAAAAAAATGAGAGAAAAAAACAAGCAATCAAACAATTACAACAAAAGGTGAAAATACCATGCTGTGATTCACACTCAGTCTCTATAGTTTTCTCTCTGGATGTGGATGGCACTTTCCATCACAAATCTTCCTGTGCTTTTAAAAATATATTTTATTGATATCTTTTGCTTATTGACATTGCCTGCATTTGCCTCTGTATCCTTCTCTCCCAAAATAATCCCTTTATATGAATATTTTTAAAAGAAAAAAAATTAAAAGGAATAAGAGAAAAAATTCAACAAAACTGATTAATACATAAAAAACCCTGAAATTATATATAGTGCTCAACATCATGCTTGCAAAGGAGTGGAAGGAGGCATCTTTTCCTATTTCTTTTTTGAGGGGTGTAAAACTTGTTCTTTGTAATTTTGCAAAATTCATTTTTACTTATTTTATGGCTGTTACTTTTTTCCTATGGGCAGTGTTGTATTATAGTTTATTGTTTTCTTAGCTCTATTATTTTTTTTTGGTATAAGTTCATGTAAATCTTTCCATGTTTCTCTTCTCAACAAACTTGTCATTTCTTATAGCACACCATTATTCTATTACATTTATATTCATCCAGTTTAGAGATGCCCAGAGCTGAGCACTGATTCAATTCAGGGCCCAAGGCAATGGAATAGTGTCTCCCAAAGGGGCCAGGAGCATGAACTCAGCTGACTTCAACTCTCAGAACTCTGAGCTAGATTAGCAGAGCAGGGATACCCAGAGCTAATCATAGACTTGGCCTTGGACCCAAGCTAACACCTGGAAGTCTCTCAGAGAGACCAGCCAGGACCCTAAATTCATCACCAAAACTCTGAACTATGCCTACCGTACAGGGAAGTCCAGAGCTGATCTTGAACTCTGAACACATCCCAGTCCAGTAACTCTGGATTTAGGGCATGGTCTCAGAGGAGAACAGGTTTTTTGGATACTTTAACATTTGACCACTCAGAGAAGGCAGAGAACCCTTTCCCCAAGAGATCAGTACAACAGAAATACTGTGGGATTACAAACTCTACTTCAAAAGAAATTCCAACCAGGCCAACAATTCTGGGTTATCCAAGCAGATTGCTAAATGAATAACTAAACACAAATAAAGAGAAAGAGCTTTTATGAGGTCAAAGATAACCATGATATAAACCCAGAAAAGGAGAATGACTTCAAAATGTCTAAAGTTAAAGACTCAAAAAAACCCTAAAGGTTAGTAATAAGATCAATTAGAATTTCTAGAAGTTAAAAATAGTTTATAATGGTATTATAAATGAAATGAGAGTGATAGAGGAAAGAATTAGAAAAGAAATAAGAGCAATAGAGGAAAGATACAGAAGGAGAATCAATAATTTAGCACAAGAGGTACAATACCACAATTCCTTTAACACTATTTCCAACTTTTTTTTTAGCTTTGCCAATTTGCTGGTGTATTTGAAATCTCAGAATTGTTTTGATTTGAATTTCTTTTATTATTAGAGATCATTCCATGTGCTTTTATATTTCAATTAATAAGTAGCATTTTCATTTTTAAAAACTAGGAAGCAGAAATTCAGTATGAAGAGCATATTAAGAAGATAATTGTAGAAAAGCAAGAACTTCAGTGGCAGAAGGTGGGTGTTTTTCAATCCAATTTGAAATTTTAGATTTTATTTTAGATGAATTCTGATGCTTACTAAGAATTTTGATTTTTATATTTTGAAAATATATTAAGAATCAGTGTCATGGAAAATAATAATCTTAGAGCTAAGCTTTCCCTAAATTCTCAGATTTTAACTGACAAAAACCTAAAAGTAAAATTTTACTCCAAACTTCCAAACATTGTTATATTTAGCATCACTCTGAAAATCAGCATAAGCCCTCAGTTTCAAAGTCTGGAAATGATTAGATTTTGCTTTAAAGAAATAAGGCTATAGTGTAGCACATTGGAAACAGCATATTTGAAAAAAATTGGAAATTGGACATTGAATTGAATTAGAAGTTGCTTAACCTCGCTGAGCCTCAGTTTTCTCAATTGTAAAATTAGAGGATTGGATTCATAGTTCCCTTCTAGCTCTAAATCTATGCTGATATGTTCCTATGAGCTATAGTTTATCTTTAGTACCCAAACCATGCTTTCCTTGAAGCCATTTATGATGGAATGGGAAGTAAGTCTTGTTCAAGTCTTAACTCTACCCCTAGCTTGTTAACCATAGGCAAATCACTTTAATCTTTGTATATCACTTATTTATAAAATAAATAAAATACAAGGTTGTTTCAAAGATTAAATAAAATAATATGAAATCAATATTTATGTACTGTAAAACAACTATAAATTTAAAATGTTGATATTGTATAAATTAAATTGCAATAATTTATTTCCTTAGTCTCTCTAGACCCATGGATGTGTGTCTGCTAATTGAGAGTTTCATTATTAGAGGGCACTCTGACTCATTTTTGATAGCCAAAATGTGTGGGTTTTTTGAATCTAGAGAAACTATTTTCATATTTTCTAATTAAATATTCCTGTTCTCTCACTTCAATATATTTTCTCCTTTGATGCTTTATGGAAACTTCTACTATTACCCAATAATATCAAGTATTATTTAGAGTGCTACCCTCCTTTCCCCAATTAAGTATTTAAACTGACCTTATTTTGATACTGATATTCCTCCTTTATAAAATGGATTATTCTTACTAATTATAGACCCTAAAGCTAAATTTCATTTTGTATTTATTATCGACATTCTGGTTTATATTTAATGCTCTCCACACAGAGATCAGACCCCCTTCTTCTCGCCTCCTTATCTCACATTCATCAGACATTTTCCTCCACTATATCCTCCTTTACCCTTGTCACTCATGAAGAAGTGGACTTTCTCCTTGCCAAGGCAAACACATCTCCAGCAGATTGCCCCTTCTATCATCTCTACTCTTGATAATCTTTTTTTTTTTTTTTTTTTTGCTTTTTGCTGAGGCAATTGGGGTTAAGTGACTTGCCCAGGGTCACACAGCTAGGAAGTGTTAAGTGTCCAAGATCAGATTTGAACTCAGGTCCTCCTGACTTCTTGGCTGGTGCTGTATCCACTACACCACCTAGCTGCCCCTCTTGATAATCTTTAATTTCTCCCCAACTACTTATTCCTTCCCTGTTGCCTAAGAACATGTCAGATATTTCCCATCTTTTTTAAAAAAATTATATGATTTGTCCATTCCTAATGGCCATTGTTCTGTCTCTCTCATCTTCTTCCTCCAAAACTCCATGAAGAATTTGTCTAACTTGGTGTCTCCACTTAGTTTCCTCAATTCCATCTTAAACTTTTTGCAATCTGACTTCTGATTTTATCATTCAATCAACTTCCTCTCTCCAAAATCACTAATGATCTCTTAATTTTTAAAGCTAATGGTCTGGATTTTTGTGACACTTTTCTCTTGGTCCTTCTACTTGTCTGACTATATCTTCTCATTCTTTTTTCTTGGTTGTTCATCCAAATCACATTACTTAGTCATGTGTGTCACCAAAAGTTCTATCCTGGGTCCTATTCTCTTCTCCCTCTTTTTCCCTTGGTGATCTCATCAAGCTCCCATGACTTCAATTATCATTTCTATGCAGATGATCCTCCAAAATATATATCTAGCTTCTCTCCTGAGCTCCAGTCTTCCTTCACTAAATTCTTCTTTGACATTTTAAACACTGCAAATCCTAAATGGAAGTCATGATTACTCCCAAACCCTTTACTCTTCCCATCTTCCCTAATACTATGAGGGCAACACCATACTCCTGGTCACCCAAGTTCTCAGCCTTATTATCAGCTGGATGTCTTTCTTAGACTCATTCCACATGACTAATCTCTTGCCAAGTCTTGTTTTTATCATTTCTTCTATATGCCTTTTTCTCTCCTTGTTTACTCAGCCACTACCCAAATCAGGCTCTCTTCACTTTAGCCCTTCAGATTAGCCTATGTCTTAAATTTCTCTTCACTCAAATAATCTTCCTAATATGTTACTATATCATCCCCAATTCAGTACATTTAAGTGGGTCCCCCTCACTTCCAAAATTAAATAAAAAATCTTCTGTTTGACTTTTAAATCCCTTCACAACATGGCCCCTATCTTTAGAGTTTTCTAAGCACTCCTTATCCACGACCTTCTCTCTCCCATCTCTATACCTTTGCATTGGCTGTTCTCTGTGGCTAGTTTGTTCTCCTTGCTGATCTCTGTTACCCAAGATTACCTGCCTTCTAGATTCAGCTCCATCCCCTCCTTCTGCAAGGGAACTTTCCTTCCTTCCTCTGCTCCCTAATTATTTTGCTTTCCCTTTGAGATTACTTTCCATTTACTTTGTATATTGAGTACATACGTTATTTGATTATTGTCTCCATTAGATTTAAGGTACTTTTTTGTATCTTTTTGTATCTTTTGCCTTTTTTTGTATCTTTGATAATTAGCACAGTAAAAACTTTTTAAGAGTTGGTTGACTGATTGACTGGACATGTAAAGGAGATGAGTTCCACACAACAAATCAGATACAGAAAAGTGCAGAGAAAAGAGCCCTGGATTTACAGTAAGAGATTTTTGTTCAGATCTTTATTCTGCAGTGTACTATCTTATTGGAGACACTGAACTTTTCCAGGCTTCCATTCCCTTTTCTTGAAAATGAAAAGGTTGAGTTTCACTTTTTGATAGAACTGAAGCACTTCAGTTCTATTTCATTTAAGACCATCACAAGACTTTGATCTGGAAAGAACTTCACAAATCATCCCAGTCCATCCCATGCCCTCATTTTATTTTTTCCTCTTTCTTTTTTAAAAATTAAATCTCATTTTTTCAATAAATAAGCATTTATTTTATCACTTTCCACTTCCTTCCCTTTTCTTCCAGAAACTACAAGAAAAAAAAAAAACTCTTGTAACAAATGTTCATAATCACGCAAAACAAATTTCCATATTGGCCAAGTCCAAAAGTATGTCTCATTACACATTTAGTCGATTGCAATTGTTCTGTTGTGTTGTGAGAAGTGACAAAAGGGATAATTTTAGACAAACTTGGGAAGAATTGTATGAACATCATGATGCAGAGTGAAGTAAACAGAACAGGAAAATAATTTATAATATAATAACATGATAAAACAAACAACTTTAAAAGATAAAGAATTCTTATCAACTCAGTGATTAATCATGATTCCAAAAAATAAATAATAAGGAAGGTCTATCACTTCCTCATTTTAAATAGTGGAAACTGAGGCCCAGAGAGGCCAAAGTGACTTTCTTAAGACTATGTAGTTAGTAAGTAGCAGAGCCTGGTTTCAAACCAAGCCTTCTGATTCCAAAGCTTTTAAGTACATCATAATAACTAATTTATTTGTCTAAAAGAATCTCCTATATTTTTAAAATTATTCCTTGGAGTGACCATTAATTAACAGCTCTTTTCCTAAAGGAAGCTCTGGAGGAAAATTTTGTCCAAATTTTCTAAGCTAGAATAATGATACATATTGTGAAAGGAAAGAAAGTGATACCAAAAATAATTTATGTTGATTTCAGAAGAATGAACAAATCCATAATCTGATACAGTCACACCAAGTATTTTGAAGAGCTTACTCTGTACAAGACACTGTTAATCATAAAGTTAATTTTGCAAGAGGAGGAAATGATGCAGTTGAAATGTTTAGCTTTTCTTTAAATTTCAAATGTGATGAAACTTAATAAAATAATAGTTATGAGATTTTCTTTTAAAATGTCTCAATTTAAAAACAGGAAAATCTTCAGCATCAAAAAGAAACTTTAACAAAGCAGCATAAAGAAGCTATGGCACTTTTTAAAAAGCAGGTAATACAATAAGGAGAAACATAACCCTCTACTTTCAAAACTTAATCTTTACCTTTTTAAGAAGGTTTTGTTTACTCTGCATCTTCCCTAACAACAAAAGAAAAGAAATGGGTTTAAATATCAATGGTGACATTTTAGGTAGTTATAATAGATTGAAATTGGTTGTAAGAAGTAAGTAGTAAAATGAATTATACAAAGGTGTTATGGAATCATCTTTTCAAAATATCTAGGAGAAGTACTCCTCTGTCCTGAATGATTTGATTAATTTGTTTGAAAACGTTTGTCTTTCACTCTAGAGATTCTGGCAGTCACTCTTTCCTACACTGCCTCTGTGCATATGCATAAAACAGAAAACTGTAGCAGAATTTCTAGAGTGTTGAAAAGTTAGGGGTGGCTAATGAGGTGATAGTGATGGTAAAGTTCAGGGGTGGTGATTACTATAAAGTGGACTCTCAATTGAGTAATTAGTAATAAGAAAGAATTGTCAAGGGGGAAGATAACTATTTAAGAAAAGAGTTTTAAAGCACTGAATGACTATAACCTATAGTTATTTGGGATTTCAGAGTTCAAGCTTCTGTGACTTCAGAAATTCTTTCCATCCCCTAATTATTTCTATAATGTTTCTTCACAAGTTTACATGGTGCAGTGGATAGTGTTGGGCTGGAGTCAGGAAGATTCATCTTCCTGAATTCAAATATGGCTTCAGAAATGTACTAGTTGTGTGACCCTGGGCAAGTCACTTAACTCTGCCTCAGTTTCCTCATCTGTAAAATGAGATGGAGAAGGAAATGGCAAACCACTATCGTTTACTTAATTGAGGTCAGGAAAAGTTTGGACATTACTGAAAAATGACTAAACACACAGGCTTAAGTCAGTATACCCTGGAGAAAGGAGGATTCTCCTTGCAAAATTTCCCCCAAACTTATGTATTCTCTTCCTATTTTTTTTATCCCTCTCTCCATTTACAACAAAGATATTACATACACAATCTATGTATTCAGATCCTTTTCATATACACACATGCCTGTGTGTGGGTATGTGTGTAAAAGGGATATGGAGATATATATAAACACACACACATATATGCACATCACGTGCATACATATACCTATAATGCTGTATATACATCTATCTCTGTCTTAAATTTCTATTTAGAAAGAATTTTGGGAGTATGCTTGGAATACAAGAAAGGACTTCTTATTTAAGAACGCCTTCCCCTAGAAATCTTAACAGCTAGAGATTCACTTAGATTTTTATTTTACCAAGTTTCTAGTTTAAAATGCTACTGCTTTTATGCCTTCAAGATTAAATATATTAATAATATCCTGTGTGTGAATTCCTTTATCCCCATATCTTTCTTTCTTGTTCCTAGCTGAAGTCAACCTAATCAAGAGAATCTGAGGGGTTTTTTTTGAGTTTGGTCTAATAGAGGAGGATGGTAGGGTTAGGGAGAACCTGGTTGGATTGCTACAAAGATAAGCTTTGAGCTGCCAGAAAGCAGCATAAAAATTCTGGAAAGCAGAGAAACATCTTGCTAGGAAAAATCACAGAACCAAAGATTTCAGATTTGGAGGATCCTAGAGGGTTTAAGGAGCCAGATTACACAAGGGTTAGAACCTAAATGTGGGCCTTGGTCTTCCAGGCTACTGGTAGGAAAAAGGAAAATTTGGGAGGAAAAAAAAAAAACTTTACTTTTCAAGTCTTTCCTTCTTCATCGTTATTTTATTTGTCTCAGATTCAATTTTCTTATTTATAAATAAGATCACTACACTGGAGCATAATTAAGGGCCCTTTTAGTTGGAAAATTCTGTGATTTTATGAATATGATATGCATTAAAATAGAAATGTACATTTATTTTGTTGATTAGAACATATCTAATTGCAATATTTTGTATTTTAAAATTTTTCATTGTTTATGAAGTTGCAAACAAGATTGTGTGCTCTGGAAGAAGAAAAGGTATTTATATTCATTCTTATTAATACTTTATAATTTAATTGAGTGTTAACTATCAAATGATAATTAACAAATACTATTAATTAAATTAGTTAACTAAAAATATTCTATATTTATTATTGGATGTACTCTGTAATTACTTCCCCGTAAGGTTTACATTTCTAAATATGGTAGACTTATGCAAACTAATTTTGATATTAGCCTTATTTAAGAAATATACTAACTAGAAGTGGGAGGACATGACCCAGAAATGTGCCAGGTAGGTGGAGGCTTCTCACTTGGGATTATTTTCTTTGGCTAAGATACATAAGGTGAATAATCACAATCTATTAAACAGTTGTTGAACACCCATTTTAGACTTTTTAGAATTTAGAAATCTTGTGATTTTTAGCATGAAGACTTTTAAAAAAAATTCTCTTACTAAATGTGAGTCAAAGCATAGCATTTTCACCTTTTTGGGTTTTTGTTTGTTTGCTTTCCCCCCCTTTTTGTGTTTTCTTCCCCTTTTGATCTGATTTTTTTTTTGCACAGCATGATGAATATGGAAATATGTTTAGAAGAATTACACATGTTTAAACTATATAGGATTAGTTTGTTGTCATGGAAAGGGTGAAGGGAAAGGAGAGGGAGAAAAATTTGGAACACATGGTTTTGTAAAGGTGAATGCTGAAAACTATCTTTGCATGTATTTGGAAAAATAAAATAATATTAAAATAAATATTTATAAAGTGCTTCACATAAAATTCTATAACTATAAGGTGTTTTCATATACCTTATAAATGACTGTTTTGGGGTCCCCTACACTAAGCCTATTCTCTCTCAGATTGCTCTGTTGATGTTCTCCTGGGTTCTTGAAGGCATTGCCAGGTGATGATGAGCTCCTTGGAGCAGCTTGAGGCTTATTACCAATAGGTTAGCTAGTCAGTAATGAGTTCTTTAGCCTTAGCTAACCATAAAGCAGAGACAAATTTAAAAATTTAGTAGTTGGTACTGCAGAGTTGAGAATGTTGTGTGACAGCAGGTTTAGGTGGCAAATGGGAGAAGTGCAACTTGGGAAAACAAGTAACAGTTTATCCTGAAATTGTAGTGTATGGCTTGGCCACCAGATGGTGCATTGACTACCTGTGAGTTATGGGGGTCCTCTGTCCAGACCCCTTTGGCTCTGGGGGAACCCCACTGACCCTAAGCTGGTTTCTAGGTTCAGTAAAGGCTTATTGCTATGGTCTGGACTATTGCCTAGAGTAACTAAAAAACAGAAAATCTCTCTGCTCTCTACTTGTCGAGCCCTCAACTTGTGCATTGTATTTGCCACTCCTTCTTTCCTTCCCCTTTCCTCAATCACAGCTCCCCAAAACACATATTTGACAGTTTGCTCTTAATGGCCATGGGATTTATTAAGACTATCAGGCAGCATAGAAACCCAAGCAAGCAGGAAAACGGAGGGCTGTCACGTGGCAAGTTGCAGGCTCTTTAGAGCTTGAGTTGCTTCTCTTTCCTCTACCTTTTCTCCCAGCTCTGGGTTGGGGGCTTAAAGGGAAAAGATTAGATTAGATAAATTTTGGAGCTCAAAGTAGACTTCTTCAGTTTGTATTTAGTAAACAGAGGAAGAAGAAAGGCTTGCTGTGCAGTTTTGCTTGATCTCACTGATGGCTGTATTCCTGGCAGCTGCCATTCTCATTCATTCCAGTGTGCGCCTCCCTCCCTTGGGTTTCTTCTTGGTTACTGTCCCCCACCTTAGTTCTGGACCCAGCTGCTTGAATTCCACTTGGATGCCTATGCTAATTGCAGTTCTTGTTCCACTCTTCTCTCATTGTACCTTCCAAGGAAGTGACAGAGGTCATTTTAGCTACTGATAAGAAAAAATCAATATAGAATTTATATGTTGGTTTCTCTCTCTTGTTTACCTCTATGACCAAAAAAAAAAACAAACCCAAAAAACAAAAAAACCAAAACCTAACTGGAAATCTCCCCACAAGAGCCAAGGAGTATGAATACTCTATAACTCTGAAAAAATGTATAAACACACAGATTTCCTAGGTTAGTTGAGCCCCTAGAATCTTCAAACTCAGCTCCTTCTAAGGAGGTCTCGGAAATTTCGTTTATGTAAAGGACAAAATCATATTGAAATTTTGATTAGAAATGAAACCAGTAGATCAAAGGAAGCTGAAGATAAGTGAAAGGATAGATCAGTCTTCTTGAAGAGACTGACTGTTTAAAGACAGGAAACAATTTCATTGAACTTTTTTTTTCTATTAACAATAATTTTCAAGTTGGATGTTTCATATACATCTCAGATTCAACATGTCTGAAACCCAACTCTTTTGTCTTTTCTTCCAAATCTACTTCTCTTCTGAACTTTCCTATTACATTCAAAGGCACTCCTATCCTTCTGGTTACTCATTTCATAATCTCAGAATCATCCTTGATTCCTAACTCTCACTCGTTCCATGTTTCTAATCAATTGCCAAGTTGTGTATTTCAATACCTGCAAACAGTCCTTCCATCTCTCCTCTTCTTTGCACTCACATTGCCCCTGCTCTGATTAAGACCCTTATCATTTCTCACCTGAACTATTCAACACTCTTCCTCCAGTCTTTCTCTTCTCCAAATTATTTCTCCTACTTTTGTCACACTGATTTACCTAAAATCTTTATCTAACCACCTCTCTTCCCTTTTTAGTATGTTAAATATCTCTCCATTATTTCCAAGATCAAATATAAATGCTTCTGTTTGGCTTTTCAGCTTTTCACAATTGGACTCCAATTTACTTTTCTGTCTTTATTGTACATTGCATTCCTTGACACTCATTGTGGTCTGACCAAATTGGCCTTATTGCTGTTCTGCGTAGGCAGCAATCCATCTCCCATCTCCATGACTTTATTGCCTGCTCCCATCTCTTAGAATACCTAGTTTCCTTTAAGGTGTGGATCAGTGACTACCTTCTACATGAAGCCTTTTTAAATTCATCAGTAACTTCCACCTATGTTTCACTCAAGTCATTCCACCTCCTTGCTTCATGATTTTTGTACTTTTCCCCCTAAAATTACCCTCTGTTTTTAGATACAAAACATATTTTAAATACAAAACACACACACACATACATAGTACATTTGGTGTAGTGCCAAGTCTGGAATTGGAAAGACATATCTTCCTGAATTCAAATCTGGCCTCAACACTTTTGAACTGTGTGACTCTAGACAAGTCATTTTATCCAATTTGTGTCAATTTTTCCATCTATAAAATGAACTGGAGAAAGAAATGGTAAAGAACTCCAAAATCTGCCAAGAAAACCCCAAATAGGGTCACAAAACATTCTATATGACTGAAACATCTGAAGAACAACAAACACATACATGTAGATGTTGTTTCTCCTATCTAGATTGTATACTTCTTAAAGTCAGAGATAGTTTCATATTTGTTTTTGAATCCCTAATGCTAGCAGTATCTGACACAAAGTAAGCATTTAATAAATTCTTGTTGATTGATTTATTGAAAATAAATTGCAGCTTATTCACCAACATTTATTGAAAAGAATAAAAATATAAATATAAAGAAATTCTACTAAGAACCCGATTAAATGCTCCAAATTAATGAATTAATTAATTTTAATGAAACAGTGATGACAGGCAAGGTCAGTAAAAAGATATGAGATATTATGAATCCAGGAATAAAAAATGAGAGAGGCCAAAGATTTGTAGACTACACAAAAATTTCATGTCTATATGTCATAAATGCTAATTTTGAAAAAAAATGATAGGCATTGGACATGGTAAACACCAAGTAATATCGCAAAATAATTGCAAATACATCTAACATAGCTAAATACAGTAAAGTTTGTAAGGCCAAAGCAGTGACAGAGGGATCAAGAAAGACTTCATGTAGAAGATGTTGTTTGAGCTGCGTGTTAAAGGAAGAGAGGCGCTCATGAAGCAAAGGTAAAAAGGAAGTGAATTCCAGGCATTTGGGATGGCCGTGAACAAAAACCATGAGGCAAGGAGATGAGTGAAGCATAGAGAAAAGTCTGCTTTGCAGCATGTGGAAGAGGGAGTAATGTACAATGTGCCTGAAAAGGAAGGTTGGGTCCAGGTTGTATAGGTCCTTGAAAGCTAAGGGAAGGAATTTATATTTTATTCTTGAGGGACTAGGAAGCCATTGTAGATGGTTGAGTAGAAGAGCCTCATGGGCAGATCAGGATTTAAGGAAAATGATTTTGGTATCATTATGTAGGATAAGTTGGAGTAGAGTGAGACTTGAGGCAGAGAGATCAATGATAATATTGTTTAAATAATTGAGGTGAGAGATAATGAAGAATTAACTTAAAATAATAGCTATGTGGGTAGAGAGAGGGTCAGATGTGAGAGATATTGTGGAGACAGAAACAAGATTTGGCAACTGATTGATCTATGGAATGAGGAAGAATGCTTTGGATAACACTGAAATTAAGAACCTAAATTGATATATGAATCTGGATATGTCTTATTTTCAGATTTTCACCATTTTCTGCTCCCCTTCCAAATTCTTCTCCCCAAGGCAATCTCTGGCCTTTACTAGTACAAATTATTTACAAAATTTCCTCCTCAATTTCTGTTTTTCCTTTCTCTTTCACCCACAACTTTCTCTCACAAAAGCCAGAAATATGACGACTCTGCCATAGAACATTACAGGCTCACAAGAATTAAAAATAACTCTCTACTGGAGAATCATGTAGAAGTGCTTCATGAGTTTGCCAGATGGCAAAAATGAAATATAACCAATAGAAATTCCTGCGTGCTCATCAGAGTATTAAGAGAAGGCAAAAAAAAGTTCTCTCAGATGGTGAATGGAGTACCCTTTGTGGTGAATTTATGGGAGAATGCAAACAGTTGCATAAATGTATAGGAATTTGTTCTTTTGGGGGAAAATAGCCATATCACTGTGGTCACTGGGCCATCTGAGTATTGGATACTCATATCTAGAACTATTTCCTGGTTATGAATCTTTGCATAATCATCAAACTGTCTATTAGGTAGGCATATTTTGCTGATGAAATGATTAGTAGTTTTTACTAATGCTTTTAGTTTTCATAGTAACTCCCCCAAACTTTAAAATATTTTAAAATTAAAAAAAACATTAGTAGTGGGGCAGCTAGGTGGTACAGTGGGTAGAGTACTAGCCCTGAAATCAGGAGGACCTGAGTTCAAATCTAGTCTCAGACACTTAAAATTCCCTAGCTGTGTGACCCTGGGCAAGTCACTTAACCCCAATTGCCTCAGCAAAAAGCCAACCCCCCCAAAAAATAGTACAAATAAATGTTTATTCTGTTAAATATTATGTTTTAAAGTAGACCTTTGATCTTAAAGTTTTAAAGCTTTCCCTTTTTGTAATAATGTTTATACTTGAATATCAATTTTTTATTTAAAGGGACAACATCAACTTGCTTCAGAAATAAAAGAAAAAGAAATAGAAGGATTAAAAGAAACATTGAAAGGATTACAGGTGAAGTAACTGTTAATTTCAGGCCTTTTCTCCTTATACTTCCCTATCATTTATTTTCTGACTCCTTCCCCTTCAATGGCATTCCTGATGTGGTAGGGAATGGAGAATGGGAAAGGGGGAGAAGTGCTTGACCTCAAAATTTGCCAGCCTCTTCCCATATTGGGGAATTCACTTTTCACTGATTTAAGTTTCTGCCCTAAGTGACTTCTTGAGGGATGGAAGTAGCCTTAGATGTATGTTATTCATTCATTCTCCTACTCCCACATACTATTATCCTGCTCTTATTCCAAGCTGACCAGTTTCATAACACAATATACCAGTATGTTGCCTTCTCTGTCAGAGCAGGCTTTCTACTTTCCTTGGTGCATGGGGATGTTGTACAGAGTTGAGTTCTTTTGTAAGCCCTGCAGGAAGCCGGCAGGGAAGAATATGCCAAGTGAGATCTGTAAGGATTAATCTTCTCAGCTATTAGTTAATTAGGTTGTTACCTCAAGTATTCTTGGTGTCTTTGACTATGGACAAAACTGATTTTTTTTTTTTTTTTTGCAAATAATTCCTGTTTTGTATAGGTTTGAGAGATTTTGAGAATCAGCAAAAATGTTTAATCCTCCATCTTGTTGGTGACAAGATCTGGAAATTTGAAGTACCTTTCTTAAACATTTCTTCAATATTGTATATACCAAAACCTCAAGGAGTCTACAACCTAATGAGAGAGAAAATATGTAAATTATAAAATATAATCCCAGAGGGTAAGGTAAATAGCATTTGGGGATATGGACTGGGATAGAAAAGGCCCCTTGAAGAACATGAGATTAGAGTTGAATTTTGAAGAAAATAAGGGAAATGAAGGGGGGCAGGACATTCTAGGCACAAGCAAGAGTCAATACAAGAACGTAGAGTAATAAGTGTGAGGCACATATAGTAAATTGGCCAGTGGAGCTAGATTATTGTATGCTTAGAGTAGAATTGAGTTTAAGAAGTCTAGATTCAATTGAGTGTTTTATTTTGTGCTTTGCCTCAATGTAACTATTCCATTAAAAAAAGTTATCTTTATTACTATCTGCTTTCTGTTAATTGTTCCTGAAAAGATTTAGCTTTTCTCAGATTCAGATGCTGTAATCCCTGCTATAGGAAGGCTTGAGGTTAGTGGATCACTTGAGTTGGGAGTTCTGAGCTCTAGTGGGCTAATCAGATTGGGGATCTACACTAATTCCATTACCAATATGGTGAATCTCTGGGGACTGAGGGTGTCAAAGGAAGAATGATCCAGTCCAGGTCAAAAGAGGAGCAGGTCAAATCTTCCATAATTATCATGGGTCCTATGAATTCTGCTTGGTGAGATAGGGAGAGAAGGAGGAAGAAGTAAAAGGAAGAAAAAGCTTTGTGAATGGTCTTCAAATTAGTTACATAATCATGATTCCAAATGAAATGAAATTTCATTTCTAAAAGATTAAGGTTTTTCATAGATATTGGCCAAAATGGCAGTCTTAAAACTTTGTTCATTTTCAGTTATACCTTATTTTATTATTGTATAATGTGGAGAAATCATGGTATAAATATATTACTGATTGCTGTGTTTTGTTTTGTTAAATAAGTTAAAAATGTTTGAAGGAGGATTGGGAGGAACATGACAGATTTTTTTTAGCAGAAGCAGCTTTTAAAACCAAAGGTAAATATAAAAAAATTATAAAGATCAAGCATGCTTTAAATGAAGAGATAGGAGGGGACACTCACAATACCCCTTTTATGGAGGTAGAGGCCGTAGGTATTGTATATTGCACATGTTTTCAGACTTTTTCAATAAATTATCAGTTTTGTAGATTCTTTTCCTCTATTTTCTTTTGTCTTTGAAAATGTACTATTGTAATATAGAATTGTTCTATGAAAGGCTACTGGGGAAAACGGTGATGATATAGAAAACTAAGACATTAATACATTTTTTTAGAGGGAGAAAGTTCATAGGAAGCTGTACCTGAAAGGATTTGAGATCTTCTTCATCAGTCACTATATAGAAGATATTAATGAGTGCCAGGGAAATGATATGACTTAGTTCAGATCACATAGCTAGTAGGAAACAAGACAAGGGCAAGGCCAGCTCTTCATGAGTCTTTCCAGGGGTCATGAGCATTACTCTCTAGGTCCTCATTGAGGAAATACTGAAGACTTCAGAATCAAAGCTTGATAAAGGTAAAGGAATGTAGTAGTGAGATTAATCTGATAGTGGTGCAGAATCTTTCTCTAATTATATTTAATAGTTGAAATTTTCAATTACAAGAGTGAGTCTGGAAAATCAAGTATGGATTCCTGAGTATTAGCTTCCCTAACTAACAACTAACTTTTTGGTACAGTCATTTAAGTTCTCTCAGCCTCAGTTTCCTTATATATAATATGAGGGTTTGGGACAAAATTATCTCCAAGTTCTTCATTAGACCCTCATGAACTTTATTTTGAACTATTTTAGCTGAATCAAAGCAAGTTATGTGTACCAGAAACAAGAATGGGAAAAACCATAATTGATTATAGTAGATGGAAATGTTAATTTTTAATAATTTGAAGATGTTTTCTAAAGAGATAGCTGTAATTAGAAAAATAGTAATTACTATTATAGGTGTTTTCAAAGGTTTGCTCTAATTTTTATTAAATATTACTGTTTTGCAGGGTCCAATAAGGTTCCATGCCTTAAGAAAAATTAAATTCCTTGATTATCATTAAATCTTTTTCTTAAGTATTGAGTTTCCTCTCTTAACTTTACCACTGGTTGATAGTGGGAGCCTGTTTGTTAATATTGCTATTTATATTCTATTCTATTAACATTCCTTTTAAAATAAATTGGTTTCTTTGGCTGTCATTCTCTTTATGTTTAATTATCTGGTTAATGTAGAGACTATTTTAAAAGCTAAAGAAATTCCTTCACATGGTTGACCTTCTGTGCAAGAGCTGTAAGGATTTGTTTTGTCTTGTTCAATCCATGACATAGTACAGGTGATGTATAGTATACCTCATGGTCTGCTGAACATGATCCATGGATACCACAGAGCAATAAAAGTTCGAATTTTTCCCAAGTAAGAAAAAACTTAAAGGATCTGTTAAGGATCTGATTTATACTGTCAGGGTAAAAGAAATTACTAGACAAACCCCAAGCCCCTTATATGTGTATCACTTAGATCCTTCTGCATTATGTTTTTTTTCTCCTCCCATTTTCTCTCTTATCACAGGATCCTTTTAACCTCCTTTTCCTAACCTTCCCACCCTCCAGGCCACAAAGCCAAAGCCCAACAACCCACAATCAAAACATTGAAGAAATTATTCATTACTTAATAGATACATCATAGAGTTCTTTCCATTAGCATCTAAACAGTGCTCTTAAGTACTTAACAAACACTACACTCTAGGTAGTAGGTATTTGATGTGGTGAAATATTGATAGTTTCCATTCAAATAATGACATTGAGAAGTTTGCTAAATAAAATAGCATTAGAGTGGTAACCAAATTGCTTTTTGTACTACAAGACACTAATACTTGGACAAGACACACACACACACACACACACACACACACATGTGAGTTGGGATATATGATAGCTAAGGTTCTTTCTAATTCTAAAATTCCATGGTTTTAGAAGGTAACTAGGGGGTGAAATGGTTTGAGTGCTATCCCTCACATATTTCTTATCTATGGGGCTCATTTACTTTCTGCCTAATTTTCCTTTCCTGTAAAATGGAGATGACCATAGTATTGCAGGGTTGTTGTAAGGATCAAATGAGATAATATAAGTAAAGTGCTTTGAAAATCTTGAAAGCTTTTATTTATTTTTTGCTGAGGCGATTGGGGTTAAGTGACTTGCCCAGGGTCATACAGCTAGGAAACTTTTAATATTGGTAAATTTCAAGCTAACTGAATAGATAAAAATAGATCTGAGATCAGTCAATCAATCAACATTTATTAAGTACCTGAAATTATCTGTGTCCTCAATAAGCTGATATTCATTTGGGAGAGACAGCATGATTGTATATGAGTTAATGTTATGTGATGAGAATTAGTAGCTGAGGGGATCAAGAAAGGATTCTAGCTGAAGGTGGTATTTACACTAAATTTTAAAGGAAACAATGGATTTCGTGAAGTGACAATGAGGAGTGACTGTATTCCAGGTATAGGAAATAGCTAGTGTTAAAGAAGGGAGATTGGAGATGGAATGTCATGTTTGGGGAACAGCAAGGACATTCTGACCAGACCAAGGAGTGGAGGAAAGTGAAGGATGAATAACAAGGTAGGAAACCCTGAAGTCAGGGTATAAATTTGACTCTAGAGATAATAGGGAACCTTTGGAATTTATTGGGTAGGGAAGTCACCTGGTCAGATCTGTATTTTTGGAAAATCACCTTAACCGAAGTGTGGAGGATGGATTGTAGTTGGGAGAGACTGACTCAAGGTAAGAAATTGCTCATATTGCCATTGCAATAGTAAAGGATAGTGATAATGACACCCTGAACAGGGCTTAGTGGCTTTATAAGTACAGAGAAGAGCTCAAATGTGATAAAGATAGTAGAATCAGAATTGATCTTATTTGTTAACCAATTGAATTTGTGAAATGAAAGGGAGAATGAGAAGCATGATTATTTGGTGGATAACGGAAATTTTAAACCTGAGCAAACTGGAAGGATATTGATGCCCTAAAAAGCAGTAGAGTATTTGGAAGAAGTGGGTTTTGGAGGAAAGATAATAAGATTCTTTTTGCTCATGTTGAATTTGAGAGGTCTACATCCAATTTGAAATATCCAAGAGATATTTGGTGACGTGAAATAAGAGCTCAAGAGAGAAACTGGGGCTGATAAAAAAAATCTGGGCATCATTGGCATGGAGATAATTAAACCCATGTGACTTTATGAGGTCACCATGTAAGTTAGGGAGGAAAGGATCCCGGGCAGAGCTTTGAGACAGACACACAGAAAAAGGCATGATATTGGAGGATGAACTGGCAAAGGAGACAGAAGAAATGTTGAGAAGGGGGATAATCAAGGAAGAGCAATGTCAAAAAAAAAAAAAAAAAAAATCCAAAGAGAGATTTATGTCAGACACTAGAGAATAGTTGAGAAGGGTGAAGATTTAGAAAAGACCATCTTATTTGGTAATTAAGAGATAATTAGTAACTTTGGTGAACTAGGTGATATAGTGGATAAAGTCAAGCCTCAGATACTTGCTGGTGACTTTGGGTGAATCACTTAATCCTGTTTGCCTCAGTGTTCTCAACTATAAAGAGGACAATAACTACCTACTCCACAGGGTTGCTGTATAAAGCACTTAACACAGAGCTAGGCACATAATATGTGTTTATTCCCATTCTCTCCGACCTCTCCACTTTTGTGAGAATAGTTTCAGTTAAGAATTGAGATGAAACGTTAAAATGAAAAGGATTGAGAAGTGAGAGAAGAAACTGAGAATTCATCCTATATTACATAGTGGTGCCTCCTTTGAAACCTAATGCCCTCTATTAAAAAGAGAAAAGGTGAACTATGTTTCAGATATGTCAACATGGATTTTCTAGAGAATTTTTAAATGTGAAAAATTCTGATAAGGTAATGAGAACAGTTCTTGAAAAAGGAGAGATTTCAGCATTGGGAATGCAGGCTTGGCAGTAATGCTTTCATAATGATACTGTCTGAATTCTTTCCTTATTCAAAATTTTTGAATGTTGAGGATTTTTTTCCCTTTGGGGATATTTAGCTCCCTAAATATATATTAGAAATTTATGGGAAGATAGATTTCATCTTACAGAAATTTATCATTAGACAAGACTAATGTAACATTCTATATTTTAAACTCGTATTTAAGAATGAAGGAAATCTGGTTAGATGACAGATTCTGTAAAATATATGTCAAGGTTTTAGTGGACTTGCAGCTTTTTGGTTTCCACACTAAGATATGGAAGCCAAAAACATTGATGAAAACTTAGAATGCCTCCAGAAGAAAAGAGATATTAGCACTACCTATTGTACAACAGATTACCTTACGAGACTTCTGTAGGATCGTGTTTAGTTCCAGGTGTCACATTTTAGTAAGGAATCAGCAAACCAGGGTGCAGTCAAATAATGGTGACTAATATGATGAGAGGTCTGGAGCCTATAGAACCCAAAGATTAGTTGGAGGAACTGGAAGACTTACTGGAAATAGGCTATTGGTCTTTAAGCATTTGAAGTACTGACATTAAGACTTGTATCAAATAAGTCAGAAGAAAGAGCAATGTATGGAAAATTTCACAGAGGAAGATAAAGATTTGATCTAAGGAGAAAGTTTCTAAGAATTAGGGTACTAGTAATGATTGTCTTAGAAATGAGTGGGTTTCTCAAACTAAAAGGTTCCAAGTGGTCTTTGACTATGAGTCAGACATGTTGCAGAATAGTTCAGTTGCAGATTACAGAGGGCCCTGAGATTCTGTAATTCTGTGTCACATCTTGCCATAAAATGAGTAATACCTGTAAAAGAAAGTCAATATTTGAGATTGAATTTTACATATAATATGAAAATTGGTACCTGCTGAGTTTTATTCTTATGATGGGGAGGTGCTTATCACAAATTGCAAAACAATTGTATAGTTGAGAGACATATTTTTATACCTAATACTTCAAAGATTTGATTTCATAGTTATGAGAAATGGTAGCTCATCTCTAACTTAGTAGAAAAGTCGTAGAGAGTTGTCTGACATTCAGAAATTAAAGACTCACAGGCACATAGCTGGTAAATAACTTCCAGAAATAGAGTTTAAACTTAGCCCTTCTTGATTTCAAGGACAGCATTCAGTCCACTTACATCATAATGCCTTTCAAAATGTCAATAGTATGCCGGCAGAAATATTTCTATGTATACTATGAAGTGAATATTCTTTTTAAATTATTGAATTTAATACCCAGGTGTGCCCATAACAAGATATAAAAATGTGGATAAAATAGCTTTTGATTTTAGCTTTCATTTTATATATTTTAGAGTTTTATTTCTATATTACTTTTTAGTGTAGTATGGGATTTACCATTAATTATTGTCAATTGGGAAAAGCTTCAAATTAGATTTAAAATTTGGAAGATGCTCTGGAAAAGTTGTGCTGGTTTGAAAGCTAGATTTTGATGAAACCTGATTATGAACTGTTAGGCAAAATGTATATTGAAAAGAAAATGATGATGTCCAAATAAGAATGTTGGATTTATCCTGGATCCAGATCTTGGAGGAGTGAATTAGGGATCAGAATGGTAGCCACTATAGTCTGAGTTGCCCTTCTATCATTTTCTATTTCTTCTCAATCACATCTGCCCCTATAATTTATTATTATTTTTTTCTATTCCATTTAAACAACCTCATACCACACGTTTCCTATTCTTATAAATGAAGATAGTTTATCAGCTAGCTAGCTAGCTTGTGGTGTTATCCAGAGAAATGTGCCTCTCTAGAAGTACAGGAAATATCAGTCACATTCTTACTTGAATATTTGCTATCTAAAAAATAAATGTCATATGGAAAATGAGGGCCATAGTTTACAAAATGCAGTTTTCATATCAGGAGGAATGTGTAAAAAGTAACTAATGTAGAAATATTTTTCTTATTTTTCCAGGTTTCAAAATATTCTTTACAGAAGAAAGTAAATGAAATGGTAAGGAAGTTATAACATTGTTCATTGTTTCTAATGTGGTAATAAGGGACAGTTTAACATTTCTATTAGTGTAAAATTGAGAGTTTAATACTAATAAAGTAGTTGACATTTATAAATTAGTGTCATTTTAAAGGTTGAATTCATTTAAAATATCATTCTAGAAATTTTCTGAATTTATTTTGAGATTACTTGACATTTACCTTGTTAAAAATTGATTTTTGAATAGCTATCAAATTACTGATAGAAGTAACATTTAAAAAACTACTTCATTTAATAGACTTAATATTGAGTATATATACAAACCTACATTTTAAAAAATGTTGCAGCCCTCAATTTTTAAAAAGATTTTTCATTTTGAAATAATGCTTTAGTCAGATAATATTTTAGCTTTAGAATAACTCAATGTGAAGCTGCATCTGAGAGTCAAAATTAGGAAATGATTTTCATTATTTATCAGCAGAGGGCTTACTGTGTGACCAGAATAATACTGTGTATCTAAAAATTGTTATTTTCACATGAAAAAATAAGATTTTGTGGAATATTCTTGTTCATTCTTCCCTTACAATTACATATGGTAGTATACCTTCTGAAAATTATATTTTTTCCCTCTAATAAAGTACTCCCTTTGCATTTTCATCTGCACAGGGCTTCTTTGCAGAGCTTATCTTATCCAAGTCTGATTAGAGAATGGGAGGATAGCAGAATTTGTTATTGAGTTAAATTTAGGTTTGGTATTAGAGAAGAGCTGGAAATACAAGAGGATGATTTCTTATGACATTAAATACAAAGCTGTACAAAGTAACTGTTGTGCCTTTTGGAAACCTATTTTTGCTGTATTGGGAAATAAAAGAGAGCTATATAAAGATTGCTAAGCTTGATTGAATAAAAGCTGTGAAAATTCTGCTGCTGTTCAACTGGAAAGAATAAAGATAATATTGTCAGACTATTATAAACTGTGATTTTAATTAAGAAGCTGAAAAACTAGAGTCCGGTTTAGCTTTAAGTACCATGACATTTGTACTGAAAGTCATCTTCAACGCTACAGTGGTTTTACACAAAATATGGTGAAATTGAATAATATGTCCTTTGACCTGGGAGATAAGGCTACAAGTTAAAGATCAAAGGCAACATAAAATGTGTTTTGTCTTATTTCACTTTTAAATTTTATTAAACAAATATGTATAATTTAAAGGATGTTGAAACATTAAAAAAACTACATAGATTTGTGTCGCTTCTAGGTTGCTTATTTATGAATTACAAACTCTTAGAAGGAACTTATTGAAATAATAATTAAGGTATAATTGCATCATTTTAACCTAAAAGAGTAAAGCAAAATATAAATTGCTAATTGAAAAACAAATGTTAAATGTATACTTCATGTTTACTTTATAGCCACTCAGAACCATAAATTTCTTAGATAATTGTTTAAAACGTTGGAAATCACTTTTAAAATTGTTTTCATATTGTATAATTTAAATTTTTTATCTTCTTTTTTTGTTGTTGAATGATTCCATGATTTCATATGTATTAGGAGCTCTCTCTACCTATGCATTTTAGCACCTGTGCTATACTTCATAGTCCTAGAGAGTTACCTGGATAGTTACTAAGAGGTTAAGTGACTTCCCCAGGGTCACACAGTCAGTCTGTGTCAGAAGCAGGACTTGAACCTTCTTTTATCTGTTTATAATGGCAATACTAAAATGCTCTACAGAATTCATTCCTATTTTCCAATGCAATGGTAAGCTCAGATGACTGAGACATTAACTGGAAATAAAATGCTTACCCATGACCAGTAAATCAACTTTTCAAGGCGCTAGTATATAAAGTATATAATTTGGTGCTCTGAAAGAAGTAATTTTGAAAATAATACCCTGGAGCTTTTCTCCTTGCATTTATCTCTTATGGGTAAGCATTTAACTTCTAGTGAATTTCTAAATCTTCTGGGGATACCATTCAACCAAGTTGTAAATAACTGAATAACCTAAAAGAGAATATTGAAACTATCATAGCCATTAACCTAAACTGCTCCCCCCCCTGCTCCCACTAAGAATAATTCCTTCTCAGGAAAAAAAATTCATTATAATCACTATTTTAAAAATAACCAACGGTAACAAACTGTAGTATGACAAAAGAATGGCTATTTATAATCTAAGTGATTGACTTAAAGTTACCAAAGATAAAATCTTAAAAATTGATCAGTGATTACTCTATGTGGGAATTATAATGTATCATTAGTTACCTAATAGAGTTTAATAAGGGGCATGAAAACTTATTAAATTACAGTTACAGGACCTGAAACCATGTCATTTCACAATCATTTCAAGGAACTGGAAATGTTCAATTACCATAAGATGATACTTAGCTACAGTAAGCATAGGTGAAGGACTGACATTTAGAATATGGATTAGATTTATTTTGTAATACGTGAAAATTATGGATTGGTAAATTTTGGAGCACTGCCAATATTAGAGACAAGAAGAGCTGGGTTCAAGCCTCTCTCTAACACATACAGGCTATGTGACCATGTTACAGCTAACTTCTCTTGCCTCTCTAGGCATGTCTCTAAGGCTGTTCTTCATAGCTGTTGTCATCAAGTGGAAGTTTTCCCTCCTCATTTTCTGTGATTATTTGTCCATTTATCTCCAAAGAAAACGAATGATGTCTAGAATTAGAGGAAACAGTTTTCCTTGAAATTAATTTAATTAGATTTTGATATTGAAGTATTCAATAAA
Organism: Myrmecobius fasciatus; assembly: GCA_023553655.1. Taxonomy (NCBI): domain Eukaryota; kingdom Metazoa; phylum Chordata; class Mammalia; order Dasyuromorphia; family Myrmecobiidae; genus Myrmecobius; species Myrmecobius fasciatus. Next base: position 170,839 of record JAJPUD010001206.1, on the reverse strand, counting down.
AAGATCAGTGAAATAGCCACACATAGTGTTTATTAAATTTAAAATGTAGACATATAGCAATTTTGTTTTCATAAATAATACTGTCAATATGTTTATATAGTTTTTTTGCCTTTATGTATTATTAAGTCATCATTGCAGTTTAGAATTTGCTTGATAATCATAACTCAAAGATTAAAGTCTCCTAAAAGAATGGATAAAACATTGATTAGAAAAAAACATGACAGTGAGATTAACCAAAGAAATTTGTACAGCAGCTTGCAAAAGAGGAAATGAAAATTCAAATCTTATTTCTGAATTTTTATCTTGGCCTCCAAAAATTGGTGATAATAGCATTCTGTTAAGGGAAATTTCTTTGATCTTTGAATATCTTTAAATCAGGTGGGAAGGTGTACAGGTTATATTTATTTTAACCGGCAGATATGCTCTTGATGATTTGTATGTAAAGCTGATTTTTATAAATCTTTTTGTTAAATCTTACTCTGATAAGTTGTTTTTGTAGAGTTGACCCTGGGTTCTCTAAGGCAATGCTAGGAGATCCTCTCTGTCACAGATTACTTTATATGTTCTTCCTGACAACCAAATTAATAATAATTTGCATTTGGGTAAAGCCTTCAAGTTTATAATATGCTTTCCTCGCAATAACAGTGTGAAGGTATTAAATAATAATACTTGACATAGATATTACTACCTCCATTTTAAGATGTTTACAAAGGTTAAACCACTTAATTACTGTCAAATATTAGAGTCAGGGTTTGAACTCAGGTCTCCTGCATCCAAATATAGCAGCTCTCTGTAAATATTTGTTGTGTACAGTATTTATGATAGGAATACAACACAAACAAGACATGCTCTCAACTTATAGGCTAGTAGGGAGACAAGACAAATAAACAAGTAAATTAAGTTTAAATACAAAGTATAATACAGCAAGAGTTATAAAAGGGATACAAAGTACTATAGGAGTTAAGAAAAAAGAAAAGTTGTGTAACTGACAGGATCAAAGAATTTGGCTTCTTAAAAGAAAGGCATTTGAACTGGGCCCTGAAGAATGGTTAGGATTTTTTTGGTGGGGCAGAGGGACATTACATGTGGAAATATGGGGATATAATGATAAATAAGGAAAGGAAATGTAAACTGGGGTATGCAGAGTTCTGAATGCCCAACTAAGAAAAGTGGACTAGAGTGGACTACAACTTTGTAGGAATGGCCAACCATTTTGAATAGGGAAATAATTTCCTCAAAACTGTTTTCAGAAGGTCCATCCAATGGTGATATATAGATATAGCTTAGAGTGAGGAAATAGTGGAGGCAGGGAGAATCGAGGATTGCAGAAGTCTAGGGGAGACAATGAAAAACTGTGTCTAAGGTGTAACCATGGATAGATGATGTTATTTCCCACCAGCTACTCTGCTTGGTTTTAACTTGCAAAAATCAGGCCGCTTTGTCAGGTACCCTCTGATGGTCTCTCTCTTAGATTATTTTTCTCCATTGGATTATATGTTTCTTAAGGACTGTAACCAATTTTCTTTTTATTTGTAAACCCAGGGCTTAACTTACTGCTTGCACATTTAGGTACTTGATAAATGTTTACTGACTATTTTACAGTATTTATTGAAATTGTTCAGGAATTTTATTGTTTTAAGCCTATTTTTTTATACTAGAAAGAATTGAAGACGTTTAGATGATTAACCAGAATATTGCTTTCTTTCTGTTCTTCATTTGCCTATTGATCTTGAATAAAAAATTGGATACCAAGAGATATAGTCCCCAATGTGGATTTCTTATGAGAATAACAAAATTACCCAAAAATCAAGTGTATATAGATTTAGAAATACAATGAAATTTAAACATTTCCATACATGATCTTGAGGAATCAATAATTCATGTACTCTGGAATTTTTTGTCACAGTTGTTATGAAATGATTCATCTGCTTAATGTGATGTTCTGAAATTGAGTGTTAATATGTTATATTTAGAGTTTAATATTATTGTTTGAAATAGGAACAAAAACTCCAATTACACCTTTTAGCTAAAGAAGATCATCATAAGCAACTGAATGAAATAGAGAAATATTATTCTACAATCACATGCCAATTTACAATGGTAAAAGAAAGTCATGAAAAATTAGAACAGAATGGTAAGTATTATTACACTTTAAACATTTCATATAATTATTCAGTGAAGAACATTTAAACTGCTTTAAATGAGATGATTAAAATGGGTTTTATTGTAGTTTTCAAATAAACAAGGCAGTTTGAATACTTCTCAAATTCTCTCCAGCAAATAATCATGTTACTTTTGGTTTAATTTTTATCTGGGCAGATGGTTGTATAGTAATAATGATATGGCATATTTAAAATATAACATTTTTTTTTCTAAACATTTTTATCTATTTGCAGTACACGAAGCCATCCAGCTAAATAAGAGGCTGTCAACAGTAAATAAAAAACTAGAATCCGAAGTATGTAGTTTAAAACAGGTAGGAGCCATAAAGTTGATAGCATTATGAGATTATTTTCTGTTTGGTTGTTTATTTTGCAAGGCAACTGGGGTTATGATTTGTCCAAGGTCACATAACTAGTAAGTGCTAATCATCTGAAATGGGATATGAATTCAGATCCTCCTGACTTCAGGGGCAATGCTCTATCCACTGTATCATCTAGCTCCCCCATGAGATTATTTTGTAAGACTGAAAGTGTGTTATAATGGAGAGGCCTGGGTTAACCATGACACTGAGCAAGTTGGCTAATCTCTCATTTCTCTAGGCAGTTTTATTAGTGTCAATTGCCGAGTAATCTGCACTAGTAGAGAATTTCCTGTTGGACTTTTTTTAGGACAACGAAATCAAAAGTTGCCTTAACATTATTAGTCTTGTAGGATAATGGCTGAAAATTGCTACATATTTGATCATAGGGCTGACAAAAAAAGTGCTCTTTGGTATGGTAATGTAAACTTTAAGTTGCCTAACTTCCTGAGTCACATTCTCTCCTCCTCCTTTGTGACCAGTAGCATGAATTTTGAAGATGGCTTTAAAGAGCCAATAGGATCTTCGACATTTGTCTGTTATTTGCATTTCTAATAAACTGAAACAATTAGACATCCACAGATAAAATGACAACTATCGTCTACTTTCATTATAGTTCTAATAGCATTGATTATATTATGTTGTGGTGGAATCATCATTGAAATCCTAATGGAAAAAGCCTCCAGTTGAAAGTCAAGAGTCTGGGATTTTTTTTTTTTTTCCACTTTGTCCATACTGGGAGTTTGGACTGAAGATAGTCTCAGTTCCTCAGTGTTATCATTTATTAAGTGAGCACGTTATTTTTCTATTTACCTATACCAGTAAATAAAAAAGACAGTTTTTTCACATTTAGTGAAAAGAGATCTATACTGGCAGTTAGGGAAGCTAGGCCCTAGTCTTGCCTCTGCCAATAAATAGTTGTGGGACATTCCACATGCTTTGACCTCAGTTTCCTCTGTTATAAAATCAAGGGACCTTTGGGAGCCTATGAACTTGGATGGGGAAAATATCACATCTTTATTTTCTCTAACCTCTAATGCATATTTAGCATTTCCTTCAATTGTGAATAAAAAAATAATAATCTGAGAAAGGGACCAGATTTACACAGAGGTCCATGACTAAAGAAAGGTTAAGAATTCTGGAACTAAATTACCTCTTAGGTTCTCTTCAATTGTAACATTCTATGATTCCAAGTAAAGGCACTTTGAAAATTAAAGTAAAACTCCATTTAAATGTAAAGTTTCATTCAGTTTGTAAACCAGATACTCGGTAGTACACATGGATAGAGTGCCTGACTTGGAGTTAATGTGAACTGAGTTTGAACCCTGCCTCAGATATCAGTTGCTGTATGGCCTTGCACAATTAACTTCTTTCAAAGCCTTAGATTCTTCAAATGAAAAATGGGAGTAATAATGGCTCCTGCCTCACTGGATTGTTGTGAGGAGCAAAAGAAATGTTTGTTAAGTTCTTTGCAAACCTTAAAACTATGTAATGCTAGCTCTTATTATTATTAAATACAGTCTTGCCAGAATGTGGAGGCTTGGAGTCCAACTAGTGTTCAAATAAGAATCTCTGCTATAACATTAAGAAAATCAAGAAGTGAATCAGGAATTATTTATTAGGCGCTTACTGTATGCTAGACACTATTAAGTGCTGAGGGTATAGCACCATGTTAAGTAGTGGAGATATGAAAAGACGCTAAAGACAGCCCGTGCCCTGAAGGAGCTTCCAATCTAACAGGGGAGACAGCAAGCAAATAAGTATTTACAAACAAGTTATATAGGAAAAATAGGACATAATTAACAAAGGGAAGGTACTAGAATGAAGAGGGATTGGAAAAGGCTTCCTGTAGAAGGTGGAATTTTAATAGGGACCTAAAGTTAGCCAAGAAAATCAGTAATTGGAGATGAGAGAACATTCTAGGCATGAGGGAAATCCAGAGAAAATGCCCAGAACTGAGAGATGGAGTGTCTTGCTTATGGACCCACCAGGAAAATAGTGTCTCTAGATTGAAGTATATGAGTTGGGGAATAAGGTAGAAGAAGAATGGAAAAGTGGGAGGGTGCTAAGTTTTTTTTTTTTTTTAACTTTGGATTCTAAACAGAATTTCCAGTAACAGGGAGCACACCTCACTTCCCCAAGTAATTCATTGCATTTTTTTGAACATCTCTATCAAGCACAATTGCCATTCTGCAACTTCTGTTCATTGTTACTGGTTTTGTCCTCTGGGGGGCAAAGAGAATAGTTTAATCCCTTTTCATATGAAAAATGTTTAGTTACTTGAATACAACTATGATGTATCCCCTAAACCTTATATTTGTGTTCAATAAAATCTATCCCATTATCCATTTCCAGTTCTTTAATGCAATATAGAATGAGAATCTTGAAGATTAGGGCTCTTTCTGGAATTCAGAATTGGAAGGTTGTCTAGTCCAATTCATACCTGAAAAAGAATCTCATTAGATAGGGCTTTTGCTGGAATCCACCACTTCTCTTCATAGAATTGACCAATTTTGGCCTTTTTAGCATCAGTGGTTGGAGCATAGACTTTTGTTACTGTGATGTCATATGGTTTGTCATGGATTCAAATAGATAGCATTTGATCATTTTTGAGATTATACCCCAATATTGCTGTTCTCCCCTTTTTATTGACTATGAGTGCTGCTCCATTTCTTTTAAGGGATTCTTGTCCATAGTAATCTACGTAGTGATAATCTGAATTAAATTCATCTATTCCCATCCATTTCAATTCACTCACACCCAAGATGTTGATGTTTAATCTTTCCAGCTCCTGTTCCAGCTTACATTGGTTCATAGATCTTAAATTCTAGGTTCCTATATAATATTGATCTTTACAGCACTGGACTTTACTTTCATCACTAAATGCATTTGCAGCTAAGTTTCCTTTTGGTTTTGGCCCAGCCACTTATATGCTTAAAATTCTGCAATCTAGGATCCAGCAATATGTGAACTGAGAATCACCAGAAGAGCAGGCCAGTTTTCAGAGAGGCAGAGGAATTACAGACTGAATTTCCAACATTTGCTGGATTATGGAGAAAGCAAGGGAGTTACCAAAAATATATACTTTTGTTGCATTGATCATACTAAAATCTTTGGTTGTCTGGATCACAACAAAATGTGGCAATTCTTCATGAGATGAGAGTACTAGATGATCTTAACTTGTCTTCTGAGGTACTTGCACACAAACCAAGAAGCAACAGTTAGAACTGAACATGGAATAACAAATTCGTTTAAGATTGGGAAAGGAGTACAATAAGACTGTATATTGTCACTTTATTTAAATTATATGCATAGTACATTATATGAATTTATCAAGATAAATCAAAAGTTGGAATTAAGATTGTCGGAAGATACATCAATAATAACAATTGTGAGCTTATATCCCAAAGAAACCATAAAGGAAGGAAAGGGCCACATGTGCAAGAATGTTTGTGGCAGCCCTTTTTGTAGTGGCTAGAAACTGGAAATTGAATAGATGCCCTTCAATTGGAGAATGGCTGAATAAATTATGGTATATGAATATTATGGAATATTATTGTTCTGTAAGAAATGACCAGCAAGATGATTTCAGAGAGGCTTGCAGAGACTTACATGAACTGATGCTGAGTGAAATGAACAGAACCAGGAGATCATTATACACGGCAACAACAGTACTATATGACAATCAATTCTGATGGACATGGCTCTCTTCAACAATGAAATGTTTCAAACCACCTCCAATTATTCACTGAAGAAAGCCATATACACCCAGAGAGAGGGATGTGAAATGTGGACCCAACATAACATTCTCATACTCCTTGATTGATGTTTGCTTACATTGTGTTTCCTTTATCTGATATTTTTTTTGTGTAGATAAGATTTTTCTTGCACAACAATGATAAGTTTGGAAATATGTATACATATATTCGATTTGCCAATATTTTAACATAATTAAGATGTAGTGGATATCCTGCCATCTAGGGGAGGGGTGGGGAGTTGGGGGGAAAATTTTGTAACAAAAAGCTATGTAAGGGTTATTGTTGAAGAATTACCCACACGTATGCAAATAAAATAAAAAAATATTAAAAAAATAATAACAATTGTGAGTTTGGAGAAGACTTGAGAGTCCTTGGGACAGCAAGGAGATCAAATCAATCAATACATAAAAAAATTAACTCAGACTATTCACTGGAAGGTTAAATTTTGAAACTGAAGCTTAAATACTTTGACTACATAATGAGAAGACAGGACTCATTGGGAAAGATAGTGATGTTCAAAAACATTGAAGGCAAAAGGAGAAGGGAATGGCAGAGGATGAGATGGATAGATAGTGTTATGGAAACAATGAAAAGAAACTTGGATAGGCTTTGAGAGAAAGTAAAGAAATGAAAGGTTCAGTGTGTTACGGTTCATGGGATAATGAAGAGTCAGACATGACTGAAACTCCTTCTTCTGTCAGTGTCCTATTCCCCCCTTTACTTAATTTCCTACCCTCCTCCTTCTCTGTTGGATAAGTTAGATTTCAGTGTTCATTTGATTGTGTATAATATTTCTCTTTGAGTCAATATCAATGAGAGTAAGGTTCAAGTGATGCCCCTTGTCTACTCTCTCATCTTCCCTCTATTATAATAGGTCTTTTCCTACTCTTCATAGGAAATAACTTACCCCATTCTACCTCTCTTTCCTATTGTACTCAGAATACTTTTCTTTTTCACCACTTTATTATGTCATTCCTTAAATTTACTTTATACTTGTACTCTATCTATGTATTTTCCTTCTAGCTGTATTATTAAGAATTGTAAGTATCATTTCCCCATGTAGGGATGCAAACAGTTTAGCTCTATTATATCTGTTGTGTTTTCCTTTCCCTTTTTACTTGTTTATGCTTCTCTTGAGTTAATTCTGGTCTCTTCCTATGAAATCTTTCTATTTCATTGATTGACTATTTTCATCCTTGATGTATTATGCTTAATTTCACTGGGTAAATGATTCTTGGTTGTAGTCCTAGTTTCTTTGCCTTCTGGAATATCATGTTCCATGACCTCCAAGCTTTTAATGTTTCAGCTGCTAAATCCTGTGTAACCCTTGTTGCGACTCATTGTATTGTTTCTTTCTGGCCACTTGCAGAATTTTCCTTGACCTGATAGTTCTGAAATTTGGCTATAATGTTTCTTGAAGTTTTTGCTTTGGAATTTCTTTCCTGAGGTGATTGATGGATTCTTTCAATGCCTATTTTGCTTAGGCTATTGGAGCAGTTTTCCTTGATAATTTCTTGAAAATTGCTGTCCAGTTCCTCCTTTGATTATGACTTTCAGGTAGTACAATGATTCTGATATTGTCTCTTCTGGATCTATTTTCCAGGTCAGTTGTCTTTCGCATTAGGTATTTTATATTTTCTTCTATTTTTTTTCATTCTTTTGAATTTGATACTTGTTTTCTCATAAAATCATTAGCTTCTACTTGCCCAATTCTGACTTTTAAAGAGTTGTTTTCCTCAATTAATTTTTGTACTTTTCTTTTCTACTTGGCTAGCTGTACTCTTTAAGATATTGTATTCTTCAGTGGATTTTTGTATCTACTTTTCTATTTGGTCAATTTTACTTTTTAAGTAATTGCTTTCTTTTTCCAAGCTGTTGTCTTTTTTCATAATTCTTTTGCATCACTTTCATCTTCCTCCCCCCGCCAATTTTTCTTCTACCTCTTTTATATGACTTTAAGCTCCTTTTTTGTATTGTTCCATGAGTTTTTTCTGGCTTGAGACCACTTCTCACTTTTCTTTAAGGTTTTGCTCATAGGTGTTTTGACATTATTATCTTCTTCTGAGTTTGTGTCTTAATCTTCCATGTCACCATAGGATCTTTCTATGGTCAGATTCTTTTTTTGTTGTTGTTGCTTTTTTCTTACCTTTCTTTGACCATTTTCCTTTCTTTTAAATTTGATCTCTGCTCCTGTGGTAGAAAGGACACTGTTTCAGGCTTTCTATGTAATGGGACAGGTAGATTCTCAATACCTAAAATTCAGTAAGGAAAATTAGTCCAGGAAGAATAGGAAATTCTCAAAAATGAATTTCAGAAGATATAAAGAGAAACTATTTCAGTGAAGAGGAAAAAGAGAAGTTATTTGAAAAAGATATGGAGGCACAGAAACTCACCAGACAACTCTTATTTTAAAAGGACATGAAGAGAAGACAAATTCAAGAGCAAATAACCAAAAATGAATATGAAAGAGTGGAATTTTACTTTAAGAATTGTGTCAAGGAGGCAGAGCTAAGATGGTAGAGTAGGAAAAAGTGCTACCATATCCTTACCTCTCCACCACAAATTCCTCTTTAAGAGATATAAAAAATGAAGTAGACTTCTTCCTTGTAACAAATTTTGCCCTAGATAAAATCTAGCCTAATAAGGATCTGAAAAAAGGCAAAACTGTTGATAAGAAAATGTTTTGTTTTGCCAGGTAGATTGTATTCTTTAACAATTTATTACAAAATAGGGGCAACTACATGGTGCAGTGGATAGAGCACCCGCCCTGAAGTCAGGAAGACCTGAGTTCAAATCTGGTCTCAGACACTTAACATTCCCTAGCTGTGTGACCCTGGGCAAGTCACTTAACCCCAATTGCCTCAGCAAAAAGCAAAAAAAAAAAAAAAAAAAAGGAAAATCATGAGAAAAGAAAAATTAAAAAGTGAACATAATTTCATTCTACATTCAGTCTCCAAAATGAGACTTCTCTGGATGTGAATAGCATTTTTAATCACAAAGACTTTCTTAATATATTCAATAAAAATTCACATTAAAAAAAAATAGATGCCCTTTTAATTCTTAAAACAGCTGGTTTTGGACCTCCAATTTAAATTTCAAGATTTTCACATATTCTTCAAATACATGATTCATTTGACTAAATAGAAGATTAAAATGCAAATGATGACCAAGAGTTCATTCATTAACCCAGGTAGGTTTATTTCCAGTGATTTGTACTGTGTTCAGTTTTGCATTTAACATTTTTTATGTTTGTTTTCTTGAGTTGATCAAATAACTTATCTTTTAATTTTGTGGATTTTAAAAATTGAATTTGTAAGGCTATATGCAGATAGCCTTATTTCCAAAAATGGATTTTTTTCCACTTTATCTTTGCCTTATGATAACATAAGGCCTCAGATATCATTCATTTCATGTGATCTCTTTCAGTAAAATGAATTTCTATATTAAAACACACATTTTCCACATAAAGTATGGTAAGTATTTTATTTTAGATAAGTGGGATATTATATTTCTGAAGTAGCTTGATCTCTTCCTTAGAGATCTGAGACCAGGCTCATATAAACTTTAGAGACATATTCTTGGCATATTTACAGAAGCATATGGTGAATGTTTCTCCCCAGGTATGAGTGGAATGGCATTGTGATCAAGATCACTGTATTCCTTTTCCCATGCATTGTAGGTCTAAGTCGAGGACGAGGGCAACTATATTTCCTCCTGGGTATTCTATAGGATATGAAATGACCAAGAAGTGGCCTCTGACATTTGGATACTTTTTCAATCCTTTTTCAAATAAAGTATTGGAGTCAGTGACTACACATTATCAATTATGGGAGAGTGTCAGATTAAAAGGACAACCTAGGAGGCTAAAGTAGAATGGCTTTTTTTTTTTCATGGTTCCAGAGGACATATAATTAGGATGATATTCAGGATGTATTTTTTAAAGTTAAAACATATTTTACTTTATTGCATTTTAGCCTTTTAAATTTTTGAACTAATTTATTTCCTAAGATTAATGTTAAGAATTAGTTATTTGGAAAATCAATTGACAGCATTAATATTATTCATATTACTTGTTTCAAATATCTATTTATTAATTTCCTTAAAGATAATCTTCATTTTCCTTTTATGTTATACTATGATTTTGTCCAGAACAGTTAAACTATTGGTCTGTGATAAGATGGAATTCCAGTTTTGTGGAGAAAAGTTAAACAGACCAAACTTAGTTGTTAGATAAAAGTAGGTATTGCAGTTCTGAATGCTTGGTTCACCATTATGGCATCATGAAGAATTCTTGATACTATCTGTGAACAACATTCATAACCCCTGCTATTTGTCTGAGTAAACGTCAGAGCGCTCAAGGAGAGAGCGATATTAAACAGACTACCCCATACCAGAAAGGGAGGGGTGGGGGAGAAAAGGGCACAATATTTATGACTCCAGGAACTATAAGTTGTAATTTAATGAGATCAAAGCATGTGCTGTTTATTTGCTGCACTAGCAGCTTTGAATAAAATAGTTAGAAAACAGACAATGTATTAAAGTACAGGATATTTAAAAGACTAAGGTTATAAAATCAAAGGCATATTTTAAGTGGAAAATCATGTTGAGGATGTCTCTAATATTAATTTAATGGTCCTTTGAGATTAAGTAATTAATATGTTAGAAGAAAGGCCAAGAAATTTATTCTCAATACTTGTTTTTGCCAGCTATTTTCTTTCTATTTCACATTTCTCTTTTCCCTTGCCATTTAAAGTATAGGTCGGTATAGTTTAGGCCTGTGTGTGTGTGTGTGTGTGTGTGTGTGTGTGTGTGTGTGTGTGGCATTGCACTATAACCCAGCTGCTCATTTCATTCATTGAAAGAGGTGGGGAGATGATGAGTGGTATGAAGAATGTAAAAAGACAGTATTTATATTGAAGCTTTTAGCATGTTGAAACCTTGAAAAATAACATAAAAATCAATTCTATATTTGACTTAGGTTAAATTCTCAGAATATTGGAGGTCATTGTACAATTCCAGAACTTCATCAGATTTCTACGTTTTCTACTATTTTTATTGACAGTGCCTCATGCCTTATGTAAGTTAGGCCTGGAAGTTAGCTTAAAAGCAGTGATATGTTGTAATTTCAGGTCTCTGATCTGGATATTCACTCAGGAGATCTAAAACAAGTAAAACAATATAATTTTTGGGGGGGAAAGCTCTTATAAAAGTCCCGCTCATAAACTACTCCAATAAACTACAGCTATTTCTGCTATATAGTCATTTACATGTGATTTTTGGGGAATCGCTTGCCTTTTGTGTAAAGATAGTAGCTCTAGTATTTTAAGAAAAAACATAAATAAGGCTCTCATATGTTTGTAATTATTTTCTTATTCATGTATCATAATAGTGTGCACATTACTAAAGCATCATCTTTTGTTGTGATAAAAAGCCTTTGGCAATCTGGCAGGTATCAAGCAAGTTCTACTTTTTAGTTAGTGTAGAATAATTCTCCATATTCTTAAACAAATTTAACTATTTCCTGAAAGAACTGATTTATTTTGATGTCCCTTTAGTCTCTATAGTTCTTTAAATTTTCTTCTTAGTTCAAAATACTTGTGCTTTCTGTGTATGTGCTCAGGATATTTCTCCTTTGTGGAAATAGCAGTCAAGTTCTAGAATTCTATAGAGTCTCCTCACTGAAATCTGTGGCTACTCAGAAGAGAATAGACAAGCATCCTCTTCTCAGTCTTCATCTCTCTTGACTTCTCTGCTTCACTGAGCCCGTTGATCGCTCCCTCCTCCTGGATACTCTCCTCTGGGTTCTCTTTCTACCAGTATGACTGATCCTTCTCAGTCTCCTTGGGTGTATCCATATTGCTCTGTTCTGGGCTTTTTCTTTTCTTCTTACATGCTATTACTTGGTAATCTCACAAGATCCCTTGAGTTCCATGATCATTTCTATGCTAATGAGTCTAAGATCTAGATATTGAGCCCTAGTCTCTCTCCTGACTTTCCATTCTATATTACCAACCACTTCCTAAACATTTGGAATGAGTTGTCATACTTTGCTGCAAAACTCACCTCCCTCTGACTTAGTCTGTTAATGTCAAGGGCATCACCATCTTCCTCATCACTCAGGATCACCTTTGAATCTTCACTCTCACTCAAAAAAATCTGTTGCTAAATCTTTCCATTTCTCCCTCTACAACGTCTCTACTACACGTCCCTTCTCTATTTATCTAGTCGTTATTCTAGTTTTAGCACCATTTATCTGGACTATTGTAATAGCCCACTGACTCGTCTCCCTGCTTCAAGTCTTTCCCTAGTCTAGTTTATCTTCTACTCAACGGCCAAAATGATTTTCTTAAAGTTTAGGAATGATTATATTACCCTTCCTCCCCCTCATTTAGTAAGCTGAAATGGCTCTTATCTAGATCAAAAGAAAAATTCCTTTATTTGGCATTTAAAGGTCCCCATAGTTTGACCTCATGCTATTTTTTCCAATTTTCTTCCCTCCATGTATCATGTGATCCAACCATTCTTTGACCATTTATCAATTGGGGAATGGCTCTTATAAATTTGAAAACAATTCTTTTTTTTTGTTTTGTTTTGGTTTTTTTTTTGTTTTTGCTTTTTGTTAAGACAATTGAGGTTAAGTGACTTGCCCAGGGTCACACAGCTAGGGAATATTAAGTGTCCGAGACCAGATTTGAACTCAGGTCCTCCTGACTTCAGGGCTGGTGCTCTATCCACTGTGCTATCTAGCTGCCCCAAACAATTCTTTATATATACTGGAAATGAAAAAAATTTTTAAAGAAATTTGCTATAATTCTCCCCTCTCCCATGAACTTTCTTTTTAATTTAATCAGCATTGCTCTCGTTTATACACATTTCAATTTAACATAATCAAATTGTCCATTATGTAATATTTTCTGTTTAATATTTGATTGTGAATTTTTCTTCTATCCATAGATTTTAATAGAAATTTCTTTCTTGTTTTTCTAACTGGTTTAAAATGTGACCTCTTATATTTAAAATGTATCCATTTGAAACTAATTCTGATACAAGGTATAAAGTGCTGGTCTAAATATTCTTCTTGAGTTCTTTTACTTTGGTATGTCATATACTTCATGTGTTTCACTAATTCACTTTTCTATTTTTAAATTAGTATCAAATCATTTTGATGTTTGCTGCTTTGTACTATAGTTTGAATTCTGGTACTGCTAGTTCTCTTCCTTCTCACTTATTTTATTTTTTTGCTGAAGCAATTGGGATTTAGTGACTTGCCTAGGGTTGCACAGTTAGGAAGCATTAAGTGTCTGAGGTCAAATTTGAACTCAGTCAGGACTGGTACTTTATCCATTGCGTCATCTAACTGCCTCTCTCACTTACTATTTTTTTCATTATTTCCCTTGAGATGATGGATTTTTTGTTTGGCCTAATTTTGTTAAAAAATTTTTTTTGTTAAAACATTTTTTGCTTGATGAATGCTTTGGTAGTTTGATTAGTATGGCATTGAATAAATACATTAGGTAGTTTTGTTCTTTTTATTATATTCGCTCTACTTACTCATATACAACTCATATTTTTTCAGATTTTCTTTATTTTCATAAAGTTCTTTGTGATGGTCTTCATAGAGTTTCTGTATATATGTTGGTGGTTATAATCTCAAACATTTTACACATTCTGTATTTATTTTAAAATTTCTCTTTCTAGATCTTCCTATTAGATTTTGTTGATAAGATATAGAAATGCTGATAATTTATGTAGACTTATTTTATATCCTGCAACTTTGAAGTTCTTATTTGTTGCAATTAGTTTTTTAGTTGACTCTTCAGGGTTTCCTAAGTAAACCATCATATCATTTGCAAAAAGGGATAGCTTTATTTTCCTTTCCCTGTTTTTCTTTCTTTTTTTTCTGGTCTTGTTGTAGCTGGCATTTTCATTAGTACATCAAATAGTAGTGGTTTAATAGATGTTCTTGTTTTACCTTTGATCTTACAGAAAAAAAAAAAACTTCTACTTTATTTGAATGACACAAAATGCTGACTCTTTTCATTAGATAGATTGATAGAAAAAACTTTTTCTGTGTCAATAGTCATATGATTTTGTTGTTCTTGTTATTAATTTGCTTTATTATCTTTATACTTTTCCTTAGATGATCTTGCATTTATGACATAAACTGATTTGGTTTTAGTGCATTTTTTGTGCTTTGTTGCTGTAGCTTTTTTGCTAATATCTTATTTAAATTTTTTGCATCTAAATTCATTAGGAATATAGGCCTATAGATTTTTTTTTCCATTTTGATTCTTCCTGGTTTAAGTAATAATATTATATTTGTATCACAGAAGGAATTTGGCAAGATCTTTTCTTTTCTTATTTTTCAAACAGCTTGGGTATTATTGGAATTAATTATTCATTGAATGTTTGATAGATTTGCTTGTAAATCTATCTGGTCTCAGGGCCTTTTTTCCTTGGGAGGGTATTTATGGCTTGTTCAATTTCTTCTCCTGAGAGAGTTTACATTTTTTTACTTCTTGTTTTGTTAATCTGGGTATTTTGTTTTTGATAAATATTCATATATTTATTTTAATATTTTAGTTATATTGAAATGTAGTTGCACAAATAGTTTCTAATAATTTCTTTTATTTCTTTTTTCTTTTTTTAGTGATTTCTTTTTTTTTTTTTAACATTTTTTGATATTAGTGATTTGGTGTTTCTTTTAAAAACCAAATTAGCTAATACTTTTTTTAAAATCAGCTCCTAGATTTATGTAGAGATTCAATGGTATTTTCACCTTGTTTTGTTATTATTTTTATTGATTTTCAAAATTTTGATTCTAATTGCTTTTTTTAAATGTTAGTTTTCTAGGGTTTTTTTTTTGCATGCCCAATTTATTAATCTTTTTTTTTTCTTTTATTGATGGAAATGTTTAGAGATACAAATTTTCTGTGACAAATTTCTTCTGCTGCATCCCAAACTTTTGACATGTCATATTATTATTATTATTATTATTAACTTTAATAAAATTATTTGTTATTTCTGTGATTTGTTTTTTGACATACTAGTTCTTTAGGATTAAGTTATTTAGGCCCTAATCAATTTTTAATCCTGTTTTCAATGGCTTTTTATTGAATTTTTGTTATTGTTGCACCTTGCTCAGTAAAGAAGGCATTTGATATTTATGATTTTTTTTTGTATTTGTTTGAAGTTTTTATGCTCTAAACCAGGATTAAATTTTAATGGTGTCATGCACAGCTGAGAAACAGGCATACTCCTTTTTATTTTCTTGCAAGAATTGCCAGGAATATATTATAAAAACATTTCTAAAAGTCCATTTAGCTTCTTAACTTCATTCTAAAGTTAAAGATTTGAGAAGATATATTGAGGTCCCCAACTATTATTTTTTTATTATCTAATTTGGATGTGAATTATCTTCCTCTATCAGAAAGATGCCCACCTGGCAATTATCAGATATAATCAATTTCCATTCTCTCTTGTTGGTATAGAGTGATTGTGAGGATAGAACTTCTTTAGGTATCCCTCAAACCTCTATGCATCTTTAAACAATCTTTGAAATATTGATTAGCATATCTTAAGACAGGTCTGGGACCTGATCTGCCAGGTGTAGTCTACCTAGCATCTTGACCCTCCCTTTAGAGTTCAAGCCTTTGCACCTGGGAAACCCCAAGGCTATATTTCCCTTAAAAAAGATCTGGTTATGATGAAGATCTTTGCTAAGTCTTTTTCCAAATTAAGCTTACCATGAGGTTACTCTCTCTCTCTCCCCTCATAATGCCTTTCCTCTAATTGTTAGTCTGCTTACAATAGCTAATTCTGGTTAGTCTGCTAAACTCCTCTATGGATCTAATCTGTTAGTCAATGACATGTTTAGGCCTCATGGCATATTCCTTTAATGGATTCTTCCAAATTCCTTTCCTTTGTAATCCTATTGCACTCCCAACTCTATTTCATATTTGCCACTTCTGGTGCCTATTTTCTCTTCATTTTGTCTGTAATTTCTTCCCTAAATAAATTTACCTTTTGCCAAAGAGAATGAATGGTCATTGTGAATTTGGCACATTTTTATTTCAAACGAGGTATTTCTACCCCAACCCCATCAATTCTCCCTGTAACTTGTTTAATTTTTTCCATCAAATATTTACATATTGTCATTTGGTGCATACATCTTAAATATTGACATCAATTCATTGTCTATGGTACTTTTAAACATAATATAGTTTCCCTGTTATTCTTTTAGTCTAGTTTCACTTCTACTTTGAGATTATGATCACTACCTCTGTTTTTGGGCAATAACCTAAATGATAATAGATTTTGTTTAATCTCCTTATTTTAACTCTATGTCCATTTTTTAATATTTTTTCTGTTTCTTGTAGACAATATGTTATTGAATTCTCTTTTCTAATCCATATTACTATCCTCTTACATTTCATGTGCGAGTTCATCCCATTCACATTTGTGTTTATGATAATTAATTGTGTTTTTCTCTCTATCCTGTTCTCTCATACTTTTTCCTCTTTTTTCTCCCCATTATGTCTTTCATATAAGAAAGTGGAGAGAGGAATGTGCTTAGCATTCATGCTTTGTGCAATCAGTTTCTACTCCTCTCACCTCCCTCAGATTCCAGTCATAATTCTTAGCCTTATTAGCTTTTAAACTTCTTTCCACTCTTCCTATTCTGAGTTAAGAGTTTGTTTTACTTATAACTAATCCCTTTCTTGAATCTACCTTCTCTCTTATTTCCCCCTTTTCTATTCCTTCCTGTTTCCTTGTTAGAGTTTTATTTCTATGACAAACTGTGTGTGTATGTGTATATATATGTGTGTGTTCTATGTTCCTTTGGCCATATCAGATGAAGATGAAAGTGATATTCAATTGATGCCTGATTTTTCCTACCCCTTCCTCTTTTATATAGATTATTTACACAGATGTGAGATAAAACTACACTCTCCCATCCCTTTCCTCTTCCTTTACCCCCATATTGTAACCTTCCCTTTCATTTATTCTTTTAAAATCATTAAGATTACAAAACCACTCCTAGGTCTTATGTAAGATTTGCCTTCCTTTATTACTTTGAAGACATTAGGTACTGTTGTTCTCAATTGACCCAGATTATCTTTTTCATTAGAATGTAAAAATTGTATTCATTTATAGTCCATTCTGATTCCTTACTTATATTTTACCTGTTGATATTTATCTTGACGCCTGTGTTTGTATTTCAGAATTTCTACTCAGCTCTCATCTTTTCATCAGGAATGCTTGCTTGTAAGTCTTCTATTTCATTAAAGAGTCTTCCCCCTCTCCCGTAGTAGGATTATACTCACTTTTGCTGGAAAAATTATTCCTGGTGTAAGCCTACTTTTTTTTTTTTTTTGCCTTTTAGAGTACCATATTACATGTTCTTTGTTCACTGCTAAATTTTATGTGATCACTAATTTTATTTGCTTGGTAATTGAAGTCTTTTTTGTTGTTGTTTGTTCATTGTTTATTGATTTTTTGTTTGTTTGTTTATTGATTCTTCCAGGTTTACTTCCTAGATTGGGACATTGTGTTAAGCTCAGCACTGAAAACTTTTGGAGAGGATTTTGTAACCATGTGTGTTCTTGATGTGTATTTCTAGTGTTCTGACTCCTTGTTCTTTTATCATTTAGTGCCATGTTCTTGAAGGATCCTGGGGCATCTCAAAGCAGAGAGTTTCAAACTTTTAGAAGGCCCTAAATGGTCTGATTTAGGATCCTGGATTTCCTAGGCTCTACATCTCAGTTTTAACACAATTACAGACTTGCCCCTGGATTAGAACTCCTGTATACAGTTGCTGGCCTCCATCACAGTTAGATAGCTAGAAGTCCCTGTAGGCTCAGAAAAGGAGAGCTGCTGGCCTATCTTGTTCTGAACCTGGGAGAGTGAATTTGGGTATCTTCTCTGAGGTCAGAGTGACAGGACTCCAGGCCTGCCTTTGCTCCATAGATCTTGTCTTTGTCACTGTCCTGTGGGCTGAATTCATGATCTCTAACTGGAGAAAAATGATCTTCTCTATATTATCTTTAGATTTCCCGATCATTGTTTATTCTGTCATTCTTCTTAGATCTATGCTGAAATGATTTTCATGAATACTCTTATATAACCTGTGCCTTAATGCTTACTGTCTTAGGAAGAGGAGAAGGACTGTGTGAGAGAGAACTTAGAACCCAAATTTTTTTAAAAGAATGTTTAAATTGTCTTTACGTGTAGTTGGGGGGAAATTATTAAAAAACAAAAAAGATCTTTATTTGTGTGGGTAGGGGATAGAACAAAGCTTTACTACTTCTTCCCACTTTATCATCTTTGTTGGTGATTGCCCTACTAGGATATTGCTTAATTTTTCCCATTTCTTTTAAGAGAATTAGAAAAAAAGTATATACTCTCCAAAAATATGCTGATTTAACTTCCTAAGTATGCAGCCTGAGTTAGTAACACTTTGCTTTCAACCTGTCTCAAACTTATGTTGCCATTTTTGACCAGTAAAATTTATTTTATACTAATACATGTTTTATCTTTACCCAAGTTTTGAAAGTCATCACGTATCTTTGTATTTGTATACTCAGAGCTAGCATAGTGTCTAGCATGTACTAATCACTAAATAAGGAACTTATCACTCAGAAGGTACACTATTGTTGGAAAAAATGGCAAAGTATAAACAGTGCAACAGAAAATTATATAATTGTGTGAACCTAAATGTTACTTATTAGTGCATCCAGCATTTTGCCTTACTGCATGCTGAATTTAGAATTATGGTGCCATTGTTTATCTCTGAAAGACACCTTTCAACTTAGCACTCGTGGAAAAAATACTATTTGTGTATTTCTGTCTACTCTTTTTGAAAATGATCTGCATACCCATAATCTTTGAATTTTCCAGTGATAACCTATTTTAAAGCTAACAACTTTTTTTGCATGAGATAATGAGCTGTATTGTTAATAAGTCCTATGCTAGGAAATGTACTAAGTTTCTGATGATTATCATTTTTGATAGAAGTCCTTTCCATGCTACACAGCATTAGCAGTATTGTAAAGATAATCAACCAAAAAAGACTTAGTTATTCTTATTAACACAATGATCCACCACAATTTCAAAGGATTCATGATGTAAAATGCTATCATTTCCATGTAAAGAGCTGATAGACTCAGATTGCAGACTGAATCATATTTTCTTCCTTTATTTTTTCTTGCTTTGCCTCTAGAACATAACAATATAGAATATCTTTTGCATAACTTTATATACATAATGGGTATCATATTTCCTGCCTTTCCAGTGAGTGGAGGGAGAAATGAAAGGAAGAATAATAATAAATAAAATTAAAATAAATATATATTAAAAAAAAAAAAAACAAAAAACTTCCTGTGCTTTCAAGCTAGCAATTTGGAACACAAAAGGTTTGCCTGGGTCCACGTAAGCCAACACTTGATGCACATGGGGAGCAGTTGATTAATTCCTTAGAAGCCTTTTTACAATTTTTGTTTTAGAAATCACCAAAAAGTATCAAGGAATAGGCCAGATTGACCTTTCTTACTCTTCTATTTTGGGTTCTTCTCAAACCTTAATCATGATTGACTTAGTGATGGTAGCATAATTCCTTAAAAACTGATAATAATAGCAAATCCTAGAAAATTTTTTATTTGTTTTAGGTTATATGTATTTGGCCTGCTGGTGAGTACTTCTATCTTCTCTGGTTATGTCAGTCACCTGGCATTTATTAAGTGCTTATTATGTGCCTTACACTCCACAAAGTGCTGGAGACAAAGAATGCTAAACAGTTCCTTCTTTCAAGGAGTTTACATTCTAGTGAAAGAGAAAATATACAAAAATTTTGCATACAAATTACCTACAGTGTAAATGGAAGGTAAAATCCGAAGTAAGGCACCTGGAAAGACTTCCTGCAGAAAGCAGGATCTGAAGTGAGTATTA
Source organism: Myrmecobius fasciatus (assembly GCA_023553655.1). Lineage (NCBI taxonomy): Eukaryota > Metazoa > Chordata > Mammalia > Dasyuromorphia > Myrmecobiidae > Myrmecobius > Myrmecobius fasciatus. Next base: position 150,613 of record JAJPUD010001206.1, on the reverse strand, counting down.
AAGGAAGCCAGGGAAGCTAGGAGGCAGAGGTTAGGAAGGAAAGCATTCTAGGCATAGGGCACAGCCAGGGCAAATATCTGGAGTTGGGAGGTTTGAGGAACATCAGGATGCCCAATGTTGTTGGATCATAGTAGAGAGAAAGAAATATAAAAACACTAAGACGGAGGAAAAAAAAAAACTAAAAGCCAGAGAATAAGGGTCCATAACCATTCTTTATGAGTCACTGTATGTTCTCGAATTCTTTGCAGAGGCTCTTTAAGCTGGCAGTTGTCAATTAACAGCTTCAGCTGAATCTCTTCCAGCTGATATAATGCTCTCATTAATCTTTTCACATGCTTTCTCCTGTCCTTTTGAATGATGAAATCATCCAGGAATTTAGGTTCAAGGGTGATTGATTTGCCCAGGGTTGCATAGCTGGTAAGTGGTGAAGGAAGGACTTGATCCCAGTTTTTCTGAGTCTAGTATATACAAAATGATTACAACATCAAATGGAATATGATCAATACTTCAGAGACTGGGAACAAATTGATATTAAGATAATTAATCTGTCAGATATGTGTATGGTGGGTTTGAGGAGGGAGAAAATAGACTCAGAAAATCATTACAATAGGCCAGGTGAAAAGGCAGAAGGGCTTGAAGTAGGGCAGTAGTAAGGATGGAAAAGGAGGGAACTTGAACAATAAATATTTTAGAGGTAAAATCAGTAAGACTGGCAACTATTGAATTGGGTAAGAAGAGAAAGGAGTCAAAAAAGATGTATTCATTTGGGCTAAATTAAATCATCTTGTTGTAATTAAAGTGCTCTCATACTTGTTCAAAACCAAGCTCAGATACTTACTAGTTTTGCCTTGAGCAATTTACTTAAGCTCTATTTGTCTTACTTTCTTCAGCTGTAAAATAATATCTATCCCCTAAGGTTCTTGTGAGGATCAAATTGAAATAATACTTGTAAAGTGCTTAGCACAATGCTTGGCACATAATAGTCCCTCTATAAATGTTAGTTATTAACTACTCACCTTCGGTTGGCTCATAAACCGTTGGTCATTGATTCACTTAGAGACAAAATGTTATTACAACATAATCAACATCATGACAATTCATAAAAATATTTTTGGCATTCTAGGGATCTGCTGAATTTTTTTAGGGAAAGGAAATGAGGGAGGAATGATGAAGGAATTTCACAAACATCATTCTTTATCTAAAATATGCTACCTATAGTTGGTCAGTTAGTCATATTCATGAGATCAGGATTGTGAGTTCAAACCCATTTAAGCTTTTTGTCTGGCTCCATAGCCAAAAGCTGTATTCCAGTTCCTTAAAGTTGTTATAAGCACATCCAATTGGTGAAAAAGAATGAGTAGGGGGCAGCTAGGTGGTATAGTGGATAGAGCACTAGCCCTGAAGTCCAGAGGACCTGAGTTCAAATATGATCTCAAATACTTAACATGTCTTAGCTGTGTGACCCTGGGCAAGTCACTTAACCCCAATTGCCTCAGCAAAAAAAAAAAAAAGAAAGAAAGGAGAAAAAAAGAGAATGAGGGAGAGAGTATGAACAGATCAGCACTATTAGGAAGACAACTCAAAGTGCACTGCCATTTTGGGGGTGGGTTGAATATTATCTTCATATATGAAAGACATCCAGTTATTACTTTTTGTGGATTTAGGGATTATCAGCAAAAAGCTATTAAGATGTAATAATTATACTAAATTCACTGTTCAATATTGTTTTCCTTTGTTAAGGAGCTGAAGAAAGTAACCACAGATTTGATAAAGTCCAAGGTCACAAGTCAGTATAGGGCAGAAGGAGAAGATATCAATCTTACAATAAAGGAACAGCAATTTCAAGAATTACAAGAAGAACTTCGAATGGTATTTAAGTAAAAAGTGTTCACTTGGCTGTTTTTTTAAAAGTTTTATAATAGTTTATATATCATAAAACAAAATTGTTTCAGTATGTGTAATAGAAATAATTATAGTTAAAATAATTTAGTTCTGTTTTACTTAGTATCTCAATATCTTACTTTTTTAGTTAAATACTTTCTAGATCAGAAGATTTGGTTTTTAGACCTCTCTAAAAATTATCGAAGAAGATTGTCTCCCCCCCCCAAGAACTTTTGTTTCTGTGAATTATTGTTATTGATATTTACTGCTTTGGAAATTAAAATGCCTTAGTATTATTATGAAAATACTTTTGATCTTTTAGGCCCCCAAAAGAGTTTTGGGAGCCCTGAAGTCCTTGGACCACATTTTGAGAGTTAATGTTCTAGACCAGGGATTTTTAAACTTTTTCAAGTCAAGACCCTTTTCCACCCCAGAATTTTTACATGACTCTGGGCATATAGGTATATAACATAGATATGCAAATCAAAGATTTACTGGTAATTTACAAACAATTACCATAGACTCATGACCCCCACGTTCAATTACATGACTCCATATGAATGTGACCCAGAGTTTAAGAAGTTTTGCTCTCAACCGACAAAATTTGTTCATGTAAACAATTTAGAAGTCACCAATAGGGTCATACATCTCAGATTCCTCCAGTGGTCCAGAGATGCTTTTACATTTAGGAGGCCCTGCAAACTTTCATTATTAATTGACATTTGCACTAAGCTATATAGCAGGGAATTTTCTGGATTTCACTGGAGGAAAGAAAAATTATGAGCAAGTGGTTTATTATGGGATGCTTAATGTGTAAGTTTCTCCAAATTAATTGTAAGGAAATGCTGTCAAATTTTAGGTTGAAGTAATGAAAGTTCCTATCTTGAAAATGTTAAATAAAAGGATTTTTTTCTTTATCATACACCTTTAATTGGTAATCTTTGGAATAATTTAAATTTTTTAAAGGAAATTGAAGTAAGAAAGAAGATTAGTGAAAAGGTTATCTGCCTTCAAGAAGAAAAACAGGTAAATAATATTTTCATACTTGAAATGTAATATCTGTGTCCTTTATTCTGGGAAAGTTTCCGTTAGATTCATTTAGAATTTTTTGGCATAAAATGATGGGGCCAATTAATGAACAGCTTGAGTGAATGTTATGTATTTACATTGTGCTAAGCACAATGGAGCACAGGGAAAAACATGTAACGTTTGATTTCAAGTAGCTTGTTCTTTGGGTAGGACCTGCTTTATAAAATTAACATGATTTGGATGTATGAGAGTTCATTTTTATAATAAACCTGATGGAGAAAGCAAACCAAAAATATGTTTTTGAGCTTTGGTTGTTGCTTTGAATTTTGTGATAAGAGTATCTTATTTCACTTCTGCTCTTCAACTTTTTTCTCCAAGGTTATTGATTTCCAAATTGCAAAATCCACTGGCATTTTCTAGGTACATTTTGTATCCCCCTAGTAGAATGTAATCTCTTTGAGGACAGGAACTTAAAAATTTTTGTCTTTGTATTCCAAGAGGTTATCCAGCACAATGTCTTTCACATATGTAGTAGGCACTTAGTAAATGTTGGTTGGATTCAATTGAATTTTTAAGTATATAAGATATTTGTGCAAGAAGATTGCACAAAATCTTTTTTTAAATTTTTCTCTTTTTAAAATTTTCTCTTTTCCTTGATTTTGAATGATTTTCATGATCTCTCATGTCAACAATATAGCCTTTTAATAGCATTGTTATGGGGACAGTCCAACATAAAAGATAATTTTGTTGTGTAGTTCTTCCTATTTCTCATTAGTGTTAAGCTTCATCACTTAAACTTTTAGTGACATTTATGAAAGGTAATGTGTAGATGTGCCATCATTTTTGATAGTTTTGTCAAACAAACAGATTTTTTGGAACTACTTAGGAAGTCATGTAACAGGTCTCTATAATCTACTCACTTAGGACTTGTTAATTTTTCCTATCTGCTTATAGTTTAAAAAAACCCTATAATTTGCCTGTGGTACATTTGTAATCTTACATAGTAAGCATCTAATAAATGCTTATAGAGGGATTTTATATATTCCCTCAAACAGTGTGGGTACTTTCTCTTATACAACTTTTGTTCAAGTCCACTCATAAATCTTCCACAGGGACTTCACCTAATGTGCTGAGGCCTCCTAAATCTCTTTGTATCATTTGAGTACCAGTAGATCACATGAGTGCTATTACAAGTAGGTCACAATAGTTGGACTATCTATCTATTAACCTTTTGTTTTGGAGGTAAGCACCTTAATTTCCAAAAGTATAAGTCTGACCATATCATTCCCAAAATGTTTTTTTTTTTTAAATAAAATATGAACGGTTTTCTTTGGCATTTAATGTTCTTTTCAACCTGGCTCTAATTTACTATTCCAGCTATACTATACATAAACCTTTACATAATACCCTTGAATCTCCTCTAATGTCCATTTAAATTAACTTCTTACCCCAAAGAGATCAAAGAAAGAGAAAAGGATCAAACTATACAGAAATATTTAATGTGACTTTTTTTTTCCTGGTGAAAAAGTGCCGAAAATTGAGTAGGTGCCTGTTTGTTGGGGAATGGCTGAACAAGTAATGGTATGTGAATGTGATGAAGAACTATGTGCTGTAAAGAATGATCAAGGTGGGGGGCGGAGGGGAAGGAGGGGAGGAAAAGAAGGGAGGAGAGGGGCAGCTAGATGGCACAGTGGATAGAACAGCAGCCCTCAAGTCAGGAGGACCTGAGTTCAAATGTGACCTCAGATACTAAATACTTCCTAGCTGTGTACTCCCCTAGCTGTGGGAAAAAATGATAAAGGGGACAGTTTCAGAGAAGCCTGGGAAGACTTGAGTGAACTGCTGTGGAGTAAAGTGAGAAGAATCCAGGGAATAATCTTCACAAAAACAACAATATTGTAAAAATACTTTGAAAGACCTCAGAACTCTGATCAACAAAATGACCAACTTAAACACTACTTCCCTCTATAGAACGTAAACTCCTTGAAGATAAGTACTGTTTCATTTTTGTCTTTGTAGCCTCTATGCTTAGAATATTGTAGGTGCAGAATAAATGCTTATTGATTGATACCAATAATATGTAGCTATAACCAAAAGGAAGACAACAGAGAAAAGATGGAATACATTTATTGATAATATGGAAGCTGGTGGTACAATTAAGAGAGCTCTGAGCCTGGAATCAGGAAGATCTGAGTTCAAATCTAATCTCAGATTTACCAGCTGTGCAACCCTGGGCAGTCATTTAATTGTTGTCATCCTCTGTTTCTTTAACTAAAATGAAGATCAATAATAGTACCTACTTCACAGTGTGGTCATGATCAAATAGTATTCATAAACAGCTTAGTAGAGTTCCAGCCATGAAGTAGGTGCTCAATTGCTTGTTCCCTTCCTTTCCCTTTCTGTCCCCATTTTATAGTAAACTATTTTTCATTAATGACAAGAAAATAGTATTTAACATGTTAGTCACCATTTTAGTATATGACAAAGTAAAAATGGTACTAATAAAAATAAAGGAAAAACAGACCAAGTACAAACAAAAGAAATCTGTGCTGTGGAAGACATGATTTTGAAAGCATCAAGGAATTGATTTCCAGGATCGGTCTTCCAAGAGGAGAAACTAATGAATTATTAGGAAGAAAATAAATCATAATATTATATATATTTTTTAAAGGCAGTAGAGTAGCTACTGTAACTACAGGTCCATATGTCTACTTTCACATCTTTATAAAATCTTTCCTTTATGAAATTAATAGATGGAAACAAGAAGGCACATCACAAATAAGTCATGATTTACAGTAGACTTGGGAGATGGTCAGAGTCAAGGTGTTGGAGTAAGAGGAAGAATACAATCTAGTTCTCCACCATATCTCTTCCACAAAGAAAATGCCACAGACTGAATTGTGATTGAGACAGACAAGAAAAAGTCCCAGTGAGTCACTTTTCTGGCCTGGCGTGGCTTAGGGAGATGGGTTCTCAGACACTGTGGACAAAGTCTGGCTAGGAGTGGGTGATGTGGAATATTTCAACACGTTGATATAAAAAGAGGGTCAAGATTGGGCACAGGGCAGGAAACATGGGGTAGAAAGAGATCCCTGGGGATTCCTGAATGCACTCAGGGTACTGGAAGGATGCTATCTGGTAACTCTTTTATCGAGTAGCCAGATTGGGTCACAGATCCAGGCTAGACAGGAGCAGTTGAGAGCATGGACATTAGCTGTGTGGATCTGATTCCATGGGCAGAGAAGGGGCTCAGTTCTAGATTCTAGCCCAGCATGGGCTCTATAGTGAAATAAGGAGGGCAGGGATCCTAGAAGGCAAGTCTGTAGTTCATAGTTCATAATAGTGGCTTAGTTTAACAGTAGTCTACTAAAGTAAGCCATGGACAAGTCAAAATACCCAAACTTGTTCTCATTCACATCATTGGGGCTTTGAAGACTGAGCTATGACAGTAGCTGAAGGACTAAGAGGATATAAATTTAGGCTAGATGTCATCCTTTTCTCCCTTGCCTTTCTTTCTCCCTTGTTCATAGAGCACAACATTAACATAAAATCCAAAGTGAAGAGATAGGTTGAAAGAATGAGTATACATTAGACTACATTTTCTTTTTTTTTTTAATTTAATTTTATTTGCATAACATATGTGTGGGTAATTCTTCAACAATAACCCTTACATAGCTTTCCGTTACAAATTTTTTCCCCCCAACTTCCCCACCCCTTCCCTAGATGGCAGGATATCCACTACATGTTAATTATGTTAAAATATTGGCAAATTGAATATATGTATACATATTTCCAAACTTATCATTGTTGTGCAAGAAAAATCTTATCTACACAAACGATATATCAGATAAAGGAAACACAATGTAAGCAAACATCAATCAAGGAGTATGAGAATGTTATGTTGTGGTCCACATTTCGCATCCCTCTCTCTGGGTGTATATGGCTTTCTTCAGTGAACAATTGGAGGTGGTTTGAAACATATCATTGTTGAAGAGAGCCATGTCCATCAGAATTAATTGATTAGACTACATTTTCACTGCAACATGATTGAAAGATATAAAGAATATACCATATTCCACAATATTAATTTTTTTTAATTTTTATTTGCATAACATATGTATGGGTAGTTCCTCAGCATTGATCTTTACAAAGCTTTTCGTTACAAATCTTACCCCCAGTCCCCTCCCCTCCCCTAGATGGCAGGAAGTCCACTACATGTTAATTATGTTAAAATACCACAATGTTAATTCTTAAAAAAAAAACAAAAAAACCTAACAATTCTTAAATTACCTCAACCTGGGCAATCACTTTTCACTGACCTCAGTCTCTGTCTCAGGTGACTTCTGAGAGACTAAGACTAATCTAAGGTGAATGCCAGTTCCCTTTCATTAGGCCTAATTGGATGCCCATACACACACACTTTGGCACCTTCTTCTATTTTCTTTGGTTCTTCAATTACGTATACTGGAGTAGAGATGCTTGTTTAGATATGCATTGAACTGTTCACTCTCTAGTCTCTTCCAATTCTGAAATTCTTGGGTTCTGTGAAATCTTTAATTTATCTTTTATCCTTAAGTTTAAACACTTTTGTTGATATTTAAATTCTATTACAATTTGGCACTTGCCATAATAATTTTTATAGCCTTATGTTTAATTATTCCTCTTCTTGGTACATCCTACACTCCTACCAAACTGAAAACTCTGCCCACTTCTCCTAGTTTGTTTTGTGTTTTATGACTCCGTGCCTTTGCTCATGTTTTTCCCACTTCTAGAATTCCCTCCTTCCTTTTTTTTTTGTCTGTTGAATTCCTACCCAACCTTTAAAATCTAACTCATATTCCAATTCCATCATGAATCATTTCCTGAACTCCCCAACTGAAAATAACATTTCCTTTCAAATTCCACATAGCATTTTTTCAATTCTCTAATTTATTTAATAATATCGTGTATTATAGTTATCTGTGAGTTTTATCTGCCCACTAGAGAGTAAGTTCTTTGAAGGCAGTGAACCTGTTTATCTAGCCTTTGTATTTCCCTAAATCTTCTGTATATAGCAAATGTTTTGAGAAATGTTTGTTATATTTTATTATCATGTATTTTATTTTAAAATACATTTTATCTATTTTATTAAATATTTCCAAATTAATGTAATTTTTTCATTAAAATTTTTTGAATTTCAAATTTTTTCCCTCTTTTGAGAAAGCAAACAATTTGATATTGGTTATACATGTGAATTAATTCAAAACATTTTCATATAAGTTATATTGTGAAATAAAACTGACAAAAATAGCTACAAAATAAAATAAAGTGTGCTTCAATTTCTATTCAAGTTCATCAGTTCTCTCTCTGAAAATGGATAGTTTTTTGGAATTGCCTTGGAATTCTGTCTTGATCAGAGTAACTAAGTCTTGCATAGTTATTTTTCCTTACAATATTGCTATTACTATGTACAATGTTTTCTTGGTTCTGCCCATTTCACTTTGCATCTAGTCACATAAACTTTCCAGTTTTTTTCTGAAACCATCATTTCTTATAGTGCAATGGTATTCCATCACAATCACATGCAATTTGTTCAGCCATTCTTCAATTGATGTCCATCCCCTCAATATCCAATTCTTTGCCACCACAAAAACAGCTGCTATAAATACTTTTGTACATATGGATCCTTTCCCCTTTTCTTTCATCTCTTTGGGATACAGATTCAATAGTGGTGTTGTTGAGTTAAAGGGTATGCACCATTTTATAGCCCTTTGGGTATAGTTCTAAATTGTTATCCAGAATGGTTTAATGAGTTCATAAATCTAGCAATAATGCCTTAGAGTTCTAATTTTCTCAAGTCCCCTTCAATATTTGTCATTTCCCTTTTATTTCATGTAAGCAAATCAGATAGGTGTAAAGTGATATCTCAGAGCTATTTTAATGTGCATTTCTCTAATCAGTAGTAATTTTAGTAATTTACATCTTCTTGTAACTATTTACAGTTTTGATTTCTTGCTTGTTCATATTATTTGATCATTTTTCAATTGAGAAATGGCTCTTATTTTATAAATTTGGCTTAGTTTTCCATGAGGCCTTAGTCAGAGATATTAATCCCCTTACCCAGTTTTCTTATTTTCCTTCTAATTTTGTTTGTGTAAAACCTTTTAAATTTCACGTAATCAAAAGTATCCATTTGCTTCCTATGATCTTCTTGATCTCTTGTTTGATCAAAAACTTCCTTTATCCATAGCTCTGACAGGTCTACTTTCCCATGCTCCCTTAATTTGCTCATGATATCACCCTTGATGTGTAAATCATGTATCTATTTTGACCTTATCTTATTAAGTGGTATGAGATGTTGGTCTATGCCTAGTTTTTGCTAAACTGCTAGAAAAAATTTTAAAGAAACTAGAAATATTGTGAGGAAAATTAACTTTGATAGTAAACCTATGTTGTTTATATTTTATAATATTTATAATATATTCTTTTTATTTAAAAGGGCATCATCAGTTCTTTTGAACATACTCAACAATTACTTCATCGACAGACCCAAAATAATATCAGAATGGAGGCAGAGTTAAAAGCACTGAAAGAAAATAATCAGGTTAGATTTTTATTCATTATACTTCTTTGCAAAATGAATCCTATATCCTGTTTATATTCAAACACATAATACAGGTTCAGAGGTCATTTTGAATTTTAACATGGGGAATTAGACATATTAATGACTAAAGAGCAGGTCATTGACCCATATTCTACTGAAGTCAGAGATGGAACATGTTGAGTTGAATCTGTTTTGCCCCTTTTGAACTATGTCACGAGGAACTTCAACCCTCTGCGCTAGTCCTCATCTACAAAAGGGAGCTATTGCTCTAGATGCTTGCTAAAATCCTTTCTGCTTCTCAATTTTTGATTCTGAATCTAGATATAAATTGATTCCTTTAGATGTTCAGTTGAAAAGTCTTGAACTGATAACTTTTTTTCTCTGTTTCTCTTTTATTTATTTATTTATTTGCAAAACATATGTATGGGTAATTCTTCAACATTAACCCTTACAAAGCTTTCTGTTACAATTTTTCCCCCCTACTCCCCACCCCTCCCCTAGATGGCAGGATATCCACTACATGTTAATTATGATAAAATACTTGACAACTTGAATATATGTATACATATTTTCACACTTATCATTGTTGTGCAAGAAAAATTTTATCTACAAGAAAGAAATATCAGATAAAGGAAACACAATGTAAGCAAACATCAATCGAGAGTATGAAAATGTTGTTGTGGACTGATAACTTTTTTAGGAATATTTTTCTATCTATTGTAACTCTTCATGATTACAGAATGTTCCAGATAGTTTCCCTACTTTCTTTATGAATATAATGACAGACACAGAAATAGACTAGAAATAGAATTTTCTGTTTCAAAAAGAAAGAGATTGAGTTATTAAAAGGACAATTTGTGAACATTTAAGAAAGGAGAAGGTCACTAAGATTCAGATTGTGTTTATGAAGAACAGATTGTGTAATCCTCAATGCCTCTCCTTTTGTAATAGGGTTCCTGCTAATTGTCCATCAGAGAAATTCTGTGAAAGTAACGTATCTTAATTTTAGCAAGATCTTTACTAAATTTCTCATGTTACTCTGTCTAGAGAACAATTGGAGTAACTTAGATTGGTTAATAGTAGAATTAGTTGAATTCACTGGTGATGAGTCAAATCCAGAGTGGTTTGATTAATGGATCAATTTCAACCTGGATGTGGGAGTGATGGTATAGGTGATTTTTTGCTGAAGCAACTGGATTTAAGTGACTTGCCCAGGGTCACACAGCTAGGGAATGTTAAGTGTCTAAGACCAGATTTGAACTCAGATACTCAGACTTCAGGGCTGGTGCTCTATCCACTGCACCACCTAGCTGTTCTGGTGATTTTTAAGGGAGTATCCCTTAAAATTCTAAAAGGATTTTGTCATTGATTTTATTCTATTCAAATTGCTTATCAGTGGCTTGAATGAAAGGGGAGATAGTATTACTTTTCAAATTGGCAGATAGCCTTAACTATGAGGTATCTCTAAGCTACTTGATTACAGAAGCAGGAGCCATAAACATCTGCCTAATTCAGAACTGTGAACTGCACTTAATAAAGTGAAATCTAAGAATAAATGTAAGTGCTATACTTGGGTTCAAAAAGTCAACTGCCTAAGTGTAGAACAGGCAATATTTTATGTAAAAAAGATCTGGAGATGTTAGCTGATTTTAAGCTTGATAAGAACTGTATATGAAATGTTAGACTAAAAGATCTTGGTTGCCTTAATAGGCAAGGGATATAGTAATTCCTAGTCAAAGCACAGCTGAATTATTTTGTAACTCAGGTTAAAGTATGGAAGTTATAGGGGGACAGATTTTGTTCATCATACTTATTAACTTATTATTAACTTATTAACACAATTATTTAAATCTCTCTGCTGATTTCCATTCTCTAAAGATGTCTAGTAATCATCTTAAATTCATTATCTTTCCCCTCTTTCCTATCTCTATCATTACTGAGGGTAACACCACCCTTCTAATTCCTTAGGCTTGCAACCTTGGAGTTATTTTCAACTCCTTACTATCTCTCACTCCCTAAATCCAGTCTATTGCCAAGGTCTGTTAAAAGTTTTACCTTTGCAACATTTCTTCATTGTGCCCTCTTCCTTCCTCTGACACTACCCCCACCTTGGTGCAAGCCTTCATCAATTCACATCTGGACTATTGCTGAAGTATCTGCTTGCCTCATGTCTTCTCACCCCACTCCATGCTCCATTTGGCCACCAAAATAATTTTCCTTAAGCACAAATCTGATCATACCTTCTCACTCTCCAAAACTCCAGTGGTTCCCTATCTTCCAGGATTAAATGCAAAATGCTCTTTTTGGCATGCAAACCCTTCATAATCTAGCCTCCTCCTACTTTTCTAGTCTTCTTTCACTTTGTTCTCTCTCATGTACTCTTTAATTCAGTAATACTTGCTGCTTGGCTGTTCCACAAACAAAACATTCTATCACCTCTGAACATTTTCTTTGAACGACCCCCATGACTAGAATTCTCTCTCCTCAGCTGTTGGCTGACTGATCGATATGAAATGATCTGCTTCAGATTTGTATTGGAAGTTCCCCATTACTCTATTTAAACAAAGGCTAGATGACCATTATAGAAACATTGTAGGTGGCATTCCTACTTCAATAGAGTCTGTGGTAAATGACCTCTGAGAACTTGAATTCAAAGGTTCTAGGATTAATTTTTTCTAACTTGCTGATTTTCTAGCAATTGAGGCCTCAGGAGGTACATTGATTGACTTGTTCAGGGTCACGCCATAAGTTAGAGGCAGAGTCAGCATCAGAGTGAATGCTCTTCCCAGCAAATGATGCTGTGGTGATATATTCTCTTAGCCCTACCAGACCTGTCAATCTAGGATAGCATTTTTCTTTGTTCAGTGATAGCCAGTGAAATTCATGTGATTCTTTCTGCATTCTATAGCTATAAGTCTCTAAACTTTGTGCTGAGAAATTTTTATAATATTATATTTTTATACAGCAGTAATTTAGCTCTTTTAGTTGATGGAAGATTTGGCTCTAGAGTCATATAACTGTGAATATCCCTGTCTCATATAAACCAAATACATCTTTTTTGGTCCAGCACCCCTCCATAAGCTTTGATAGGCTTGTGTAGTATGGGGTATAATAATATATTAATGTTGGAATGTCACTGTGGATTGTGCTGTCATGTGTCTCAAGTGTTTTGCACAAAGGGAACTCTAATTCCACCTGTACTAAAAGGGGTCATTACTCTTGATAATAGCCTACTGTTTCCTGATGCTCCGGATTCATGCTGCCATCTATCTTGCTTTTTTAGCCATTCAGTTTAGTAGTGCTGAGACATAAATCCCCATGATGGATAAAATTTTACTCAAAACTGTTTTTAAATTATAGTTTATATATAACTACATGTACTAGAGTTCTGATAGAAATAACATGTATGCATATATGTTATATGTATATGTAACTATATGCAACTAATTACAGTTTATGTAGTTAAGTTTTTTAAATGTAATTTTCTTTTTCTTTAATAATATTTTACTTTTTTCCAATTCCATGTAAAGATAATTTTCAACATTCGTCTTTGTAAGATTTTGAGTTCCAAATTGTTCCCATTCCCCAAGACAGCAAGCAATCTGATATAAGTTATAGGTTACAATCATTTTAAACATTTTCCATATTAGTCATGTTGTGAAAGAAAAATCAGAACAAAAGGGGAAATCCATGAGAAAAAAAGCAATCCTCCCCAAAGATGAAAATAGTATACTTCAATCCACATTTAGTCTTCATATCTCTGGATGTGGATGGCATATTCTATCCTAAGCCTATTGGAACTATCTTGGATCACTATATTGCTGAGAAGAGCTTAAATCTATTACAGTTGATTATCACACAATCTTGCTATTATTATGTACATTGTTCTCCTGGTTCTGCTTATTTCATGCAACATCAGTTCTTTTAAGTCTTTCCAAGCTTTTCTGAAATCAGCCAATTCATCATTTTTAATAGAATAATAATATTCCATTACATTCATATACCACAGTTTAGACAGCCTTTCTCCAACTGATGGGCATCCACTCAGTTTCCACTTTCTTGCCATTACAAAAAGAGCTGCTACAAATATTTGGATCCTTTCCCCTCTTTTTATGATCTCTTTGGGATACAGATTCAGTAGAGACACTGCTGGATCAAAGGTTATGCACAGTTTGATAGCCCTTTGGACAGAGAGTTCAAAATTGCTCTTCAGAATGGCTAGATCAGTTCACAACTCCACCAACAATGCATTAGTATCCCGGTTTTCCCACATCCCCTTCAACATTAACATTACCTTTTCCTATCATTTTAGCCAATCTGAATGGTGTGAAGTAGTACCTGAGAACTATTTTAGTTTGTATTTCACATGACTATAGATGGCTTTAATTTCTTTGTCTGAAAATTAACTGTTCATATCCTTTAGCCACCTATCAATTGGGGAATGACTTGTATTCTTATAAATTTGACTCAGTTTTCTATATATTTTAGAAATGAAGGCTCTAAGTACAGTTTGCATTAAGATAATATACTTATAGTTGCTGTTAAGTGAAACTTGTGGTAGATTGTGTTTAGATCTTTATAATATAAAGTGCAAGCAAGGTTATTTTAAATTTTTTTGTTTATTCAGGTGTAAGGAATCTTGAATAATTCAAAAGGATATCTTAAATTAAAATATTACATATAGCTAAATTAAAAAGACAGATAATGTAATAACTTAACTACTTAATTAGAATATTTCATTAATTAGAATATCAGCCTTTATTATTACTGACCTTTATTATTATGCCTTTATTATTTCTGAAGTTCATATGACATAGTGATTGCATAGCTGACAGTGACTGTGACCCATATATGTGTGTATTTGCATGTATATATTTTTAAATATGTGTGTGTGTGTGTGTGCATGGACAAGATAGAAAAAAGCAATCTGAGATCAATCATTGTTCCTACCCAGCATACCTGGGAAGTTTATATTTTGGTGTGTCAAAAAATAGAGCTTAATTTGCTTTTTTTCATCAAAACCAATTAGAATACTATAATACAAATACATTAAGACAGTTGTGCATAAAGTTTCACATTAATAATATCATTTGGGCTTTAAAATATTCCTGTGAGGTAAATAGAACAGTTATTGCATTACATAAATGAGAAAATTGAGAGGTTAAATGACTTGCCTATAATTTTTGAACTATTAAGTTGCAGAGATGGGTCTTAAATCTAGATCTGCTGAAGAAAAGCTCAGTGCTACATATAGTTCAGTGCTATCCCAATTAGGGGATAAACAAAACAACAAAAACCAAAAATAGTTCAAGGTATACTACATGGTGAATCAACAGAATCAACACAAGACAGAAATTTGACTAGATAATCTTTTATATGGTGCTCTGCTTTTCTTTCTCCCCTTCCTCTCTCCCTCCCCTCCCTCCCTCCCTTTCTCTCTCCCTCCCTCTCTCCCTTCTTCCCTTCCTCCTTTCTTTCCTCCCTTTCTCCTTTCTTTCCTCCCTTCCTCCCTCCCTATCTTCTTCCTTCCCTCCCTTCTTTTCCCCTCTTCCTCCCTCCCTCTTTTCCTCCCTCCCTCCCTTTTTTTCTCTTTCTCCCTTCCTCCCTCTTTCTCTCCCTTCCTCCCTCCCTTCCTCCCTCCCTCTCTACTTCCCTTCCTCCCTCTCTCCTTCCCTTCCTTCCTCCCTCTCTCCCTCCCTTCCTTCCTCTCTCTTTCCCTCCCTTCCTTCCTCCCTCACTCCCTTCCTTCCTTCCTCCCTCCCTCCCCTTCCTTCCTTCCTTCCTCTTTTTATCGCTAGGCAATAACAATTTCTGAAATCAAGGTTCTTTTGTTTTTGTTTTACAAAGTGTTTATTTCCTGATGGTTTCAAATGGAATTGCTAGTTACAGTCTAACTAACTGGTGGATTGATGGCAGACTTTACTTTTGCTATTTCCTTCCTATTTCCCATCTACTTCCCTAAGTTTTCCATTCCCACAATGGCAAGTATTATATCGGGGGAATGATAGCATGCCTAGAAATAATAATAACTTAGGCTGGTAATAGGAGCCCAGTGCCTAGGAGGCAAAAAGGAAGTTTTCAACTTCTGCCTTTTTTATGCTCATTTTTGTTAGTATTATTATTTGAGTTGAAATTAAACTTAAAATGACACAAAGCATCATATGAGTAATTTCCTGTAGTTTCTTTTATCGTACTCTTCACTCAGGGAGGTGTCAGTGCTACCTCTGCCTTAAAAGTTCTTTGATATGACTCCAGACTTAATTGAATTTTATTGTGGGCAAAAAGATTGCTCTGCCATTTGTAAGCACTTTTGGATGTTTCTGTATGAAATCTTCTATGTGGTTGTTAGCTATTATTAAAACATCACGCAGTCATGTACTATTGCTTAATTAAACGGAAGCTATGGTATATTCTCCCACATGTCTCTCCTATTTTCATATGTATAATGATGTACCCACTATCTTCAAAGGTGCAGTATATTGTCTGCATATTGTAAAGTAATTGTGAGGGTGTGATTATACACCTGTTAAAAACATTGTTAAATAGATCAAGAATTTTACCATTATTATTTATACCTAGAAATGAAGAATAAAAAACATTGTTGGATAAAAAGACATATCAGATATTCTTTTGAAAAGGATGCAATGAATAGAAATTCAAGTATCCAATTGTTCAGATTATTAGCTATTATAAGTATACATGGGGAGCCTAGAAAGCACCCTTTAGAAGAAGTATACTAAAAGGCTACTTCATGGATCTGAAGAGTTTCAAATTGGATTATTAGAGTCACTACCCTTTTGTCCTTATTTGACAAAAATGCATCACCGTTTCAACATTCCAAACATACCTGAAACATGGGATGGAATTCTTGCAACTAATTTATAGAAGCTAACTTTATCAATATGACAGTAGGACAGACATCAATCAAGGAGTCCTTCCTGGTGGCAGCAGCACTGCTTTCATAGCTTCAAAAACCTTGACTGCATTATTTTACTTTTTAGTGCCTTTTTATAGGATTTTCTTTCATGAATCAAAATAAGTGAAATAAACATGATAAAAATTTTAGATTCCTATAAAACACCATTAACAATTTGAAATTAAAACATTAAAACTATTCCAAGAGATATTTTATTTTTTGTAATTTGAAATGAGAAAAATGTTATGGGACAGTTAAAATTTTAATTTTAGTACAGTTAGGTTGGATTATGCTACATTTCATATTTCCCAGCTCTGTACTTTATAATACTTTTTCAGCACATTAAAACTTATGCAGTGAAACTGAATAATGGCAATGTTTTTATACCCTTTTATAGCCATTTCTTTTCTATAACCTCCCCCTGTTTCCTGTTAGCTAAACTATAAGCAGCTTTCTGTTAATTTATGAAAATGATTGTTGAGATGGCACATTATCACTGCTCTGGATGCCCCTTTCAGCATGTTAGAAGCAAAGGTCCAAGCAACATAAAACACATCAAAATTCATTAATGTGGTATTGATTATTTTTTGGATAATTAATTTTATTGCAGACCCTTGAAAGAGATAATGAGCTGCAAAGGGAGAAGGTAAAAGAAAATGAAGAAAAGTTCTTTAATCTTCAAAATAAGCATGAGAAAGCACGAGGAACTTGGGAAAAACATGTAGGTTTATTAAATTAAGTATTACAATGCTAAATAGGTTTTGAAATAGTTATAAACATTTGAAATAACTACTAACTACATATATTGAAAAAATAATGCAAGAACCAAATCAGATGCTTTGGTTGTTCTTGAACATATTTTTTTTTTTTTCAGAAATGTTCTTGAAAAGCTAAATTACAATAAAATTCTGACTAATACTGTTGAATTTGGAAAGCTAAAAATTCAATGTCCACAGATACACACATAAATGTGCGTTTACAAAGCTTATATGATCTTCCAAAATGCAAGAGGCAGAGATCTTACTTTTCCCATTAAACCATTGGTTAGTGCATATTGGATCATCTAGTTTGAATAGCTAGCAGATTCTCTTGTTGGCAGCTATATTATTCATTTTTTCCTTTGCTATCATGTAGTGTATGATGGATTATCATGTTTAGAATGTGTGTATGGTACCTGAATTTTGTATGTTTTCCCATCTCATCATAAGGTTTACTGTTTTCTTAAACTGCATCTCAGATTTTTGGCTCTTAATTTTAATTTCAGTGAAGTACATAATAAACTAATGGTGTAAAGCCATATAAATTAAAGTTGTAAAATATGAAGGTTCATTTTGAAGATCGGTAGACCCCAAAATTAAATTTACTTTTTAAATATCTATTTAAATTGTTCTTTTTATTAAAGATTAATATAATAAAAATCATTACCTCTAATCATATGGAAAATATATATTTGGAAAGCAAATAGACTTTATTTCAAACTATTAGTGTTACAGAAATGACTAGAGAATTCTTTTTCTTATTTTTTTTCTTAACTTGTATCTGTGTACCTGCCTGGCAGTATTTTTCCTAGTTATTTTTTCCTTTTTTGCATTTAGTCTACTTTAGGACAAAAACCATGTCTTATTCACCTCTGCATCTACATGTAACTGTCCATTGCATATAGTGGGGCTTAACAAATATTTTAAAAATTTTGCGTACATAGTTCTGTTTTTTAGCTTTTCAATTCAGTTGCAGCATTATTTATTCATTTTGAGACATCAAATTTCCAGTAATAATTGGTTGTCCTTATAATTAACTTAACAGATATTATTTGCCAATTAAATGCTGCATTAGAGTAAATAGTAAATGGTTGGCTCATACTTTTTTTGTGATTTTTGTTGTTAATATTTTCTAAATACATTTTTAAGAATAGTAGTATTACTTTGCATTCAATAAAAGATAGTTTTAATGTCAAGTAACATATATAATTGTTTTCAATTCTGTTGATCATAACTAATGCATACTCAAAAATAATGCCAACTAAGAGGCCATAGAACAGAATAAAAGAAGCTGTAGTAGAAAAGAGAATATGGTATTAAATATTCTAACTGCATAAAAATGTCAACTGGGTTTAAAAAAATTAAAATTCCTATTTACTAGTAGTACCCCACATACATAAATTTCAAGAAATCATTTTTATTCCATAGTTTCTAGCTTCTACAACAATTAAGCCCACTCCCACAGCATTTCAGTACTAAATAGAAAAATAATTTAGTACAGCAAAGCTCACTCATGTTTGTAAGTGAATGTTTTGAAGTGGGGTATAGGCTCTATATTCTTCATTTCTATTTTGGTCTACCCGTAGTTTTTCACTTACTCTAAGAAGATGACTGAAAAATCTGAGAGGTAGAGCAGCATAAAGTTATACTTTATGTCATTGATTCAGAGTTTAAAGGTAGGAGGTGGGAATAAGACTCATTCACAGATAACTAATATACATTACATGAGGAGAGTTTGCAAAACAAAGTGTTGAGTCTAAAGGAGAAGCTCATTACTGACAAGCTAAGTGATGTTAACACAGAATTATTTCAGACTTACTTGCCAGCAGGGACTTTCTTATGGGTATGATTTTACTTGTTGCAGAACCAGAGTTTTCAAAAGATAAAAGTTTATGAATTTTTTGACCAGTGTGAACAAATGTTGACTATAGTTGCTAGGTTCAATTAAAATATACATTGTACTTCATAATTGGCTTACTAGGTTAAATGAATTTAAATGAAGTTTGAAACAAGCATTGTAAAATTTTAGAAATGAATAAAATAATACATGTACATATAGCCTTTTATATTTTTTCATTTACTCCTTTTTGAAAAAAACTTTTTTGGTATTCTTTAGAAGTTGTTTCTATTTTTGATCATTTCCCAAAATGTCTGTGTTATTAATATTAAAATGTTAACTCATGCACATTTCTTATTTTCAGATAAAACTTGAATTGTATTGTTTATTTGCTATAATTTTATTATAGGAAAAAAAGCTCAATGAAGAAATAGATGAGATTAAAAATGAGTTAATGTCAATTAAAGAAGCTCATCTTAAATTACAAGAAAGCTATAATGGATTATCGTCTCAGAAGAATGTATTTTTTGAGCATGATAATAAGCTTCAGGTAAAACTAAGGTATTTCAGTGGATATAAATATGCAAAAATTAAAACCACTATTAAATATTTCTCCTTACTTTAGATGTATTTCATATTATGTAGTTTTAAAAAATGTTTGCCCATTTTTATATAACCTTTCCTATTTGATCATGATATAATAATGTAACATTTGATTATGAATAGTAAAGTAATTAGAGCAATAACTGGTCTTCTGCCATTAGGTTTCCAATGAATTGTTACTTTTGTGTTTTAGCAAATTTTTTAATCATTAAAAAAACCCATCAATTCCTACTCAGTCACTCATTTTGTTTTATTTGTTTTATTACTAATGAAAAGCAGAGTGAAATTCTAAGCCATTCCATAAATGCATACTTGTTAAATGTTAGTGAAAATTGCTGGTGTTTTCCTTTGTTTTTAGAGGTGATAAATATTACTTTAAAAAATTCACAGAATTTGACATCTTCATTTCTTCATGAGTTTTATAATTATTAGAAAATCATTATAGCTATTTAAAAACTGTTTTGTCCATACAGAATATGTTCAGTTTAAGGAGACAACAGATTTATTCCCTTAAGGGAAAATAATAATTAGTTAAGAAGTTGTTGGAAGTCTCCACTTACTTATTCAAGAAACAGTCCATCATATAGAAATTATTAGTATAAGGCCTACTACTATGCACAAGTCACAGTACTAGGAGTACAGCAAGGAAGGGATTATAAAATTCAATTTAGTTAAGCAAATTTAATTGAATATTAAATTAACTTTTGGGGAATTAAAACCTGTAAGAATAAAAAGTGGGTAAGAGCAATAAATATCTCTCTATGTTAATAAACTAGTCAACATTTTTACTGTGTCCCAATTAGAAAGCAGGAATCGTGAGGTCTTAAGCAGATATAACTTATGATGTGTTGATTTCATTTGTATTGTGATTGGGACAAAGAAAGATGGAAAAATGTTAGTATAGGGGAAAAAAGCCCGCTAGATAGACTGAGTGATATGGAAACAGTGGGGAGGTAATGGTCAAAGGAAAAGATGTATCTTCAGCTACTGTTACTATACAGAAATGAGTCAGATAAAACTGACACTTCCTTCAGATAAAACAAGTAAGTCAAGGTTTTACAAAGCAGAAGCACAAATGGATAAAGCAAACCAGACAGAATAAAGATCATAAACCAATATGGTAAATATTCATATTGTAAGTGTTCTGTAGTTTGGGGGACCAAAGCACTGAATGATATAGCCTAGAGAGACCTTGGATTCTGGAAAATAATCAAAATAAGTCTATAATGTTAAATTTAGCTAAATAAGGATTGACAATAATTTAAGTCAGTGAGGAATACCTAAATTCTTTATTTGGATAATGAACATAGATTAATCAACAAGCATATATTAAATACATTCTATGTGCTAAGAACTGAGGATACAGAGACATAAATGAAATAGCCTTGTCCATCAGGAATATAAATACATATAAGTATATGCAAAATATAAACAAAACAAATATAAGTTAATTTTGGGAGAGGATCTGGAAAGGGATCATGATGTAGGAAGTGTTGTTTCAGGTGAGCTTGGAAGGAAACTGGAGATTCTAAGATGGTGGAGGAAGCTGTTGAGGTTGGAAGGTATTCTAGGTATATGGTGGATAACCTTTATAAACTGTGGCACATGATGTCTTGTATGAGGAAGACTAAGGGGACCAGTTTGGCTAGACAGTAGAATGCATGATGAAAACGAATATAAATTGAAGTTGGAAAGATAGATTTGTGAGTTGCTTTACATAGCTAACAGAATTTATATTTGGGCCTTAAAGTAGTAGGGAACCACTGAAATTTGTTGACCAGGGAAATGACATGGTCAGAACTATGATTTAGGAAAATGTCTTTGGCAGTCATATAGAAAATGGAATGAGATGGGAGGAGAGTTGGTAAACAGACCAAGTAGAAGAGTACTGCAATGGTCTACGGAAGAAGCAATCATCTTAAACTAGGTTGTTGACCATGTGAGAGGAGAAATGGAGATAGATAGGAAATGTTTGGGGGATGCACAATAAGGGAGAGTGAGAAATGGGTCATGCTTATCAGTTTTTCAGATAACACTGAGGTGAGAGGGGTGGCAGTCAAGATTCACTTCTTGGTCTAAAACAATGAGCTGACTCTGGTAACATGAAATTAATTAAGATACAAAGTTCCTCGATGTGGTTCAAAAAAATATACTTTACATGAGGAGGGAAACATGGTTAGGCAGCCGTTTATAAGGGTATTGAGAGATGGAAAACTCAAAATATGCCAACAGTGCATAATGTCAATCCAGAAAACCAAAATCATTTTAGGCTGCAGTAAGAGAGAAAATGTCATCTAAAATCATATATGATACTTCCATTGTACTTTCCTCTCACCAGATCATATCTAGAATATTGTGCTCTGTTTGGAGTGCCTCATTTTGCAAAGGTCTTTGGTAAGGTGGAACCATCCAAATAGGAGTATGATGAAGTCTCTTAATACCATGCCATATCTTTTTTTTTTTTTAATCAGTTAAAAGGTTGCTCAACCTAAAGAAGACTTTGGGATTGGGGGGATGATTGCCTTTTGAAAAACTGTTATATAGAAGAGGAATTAAGTTTCTTTAGGCAAACCTCAGAGGAAAGAACTGAGGGGTATAGATAATAGTTGCAGAGAGAAAGATTTGAGCTTAGAACCTAAAGAAAAATTTCCTAATAACCAGAGCCATCTACAAATGGGATGTACCATCTTGGGCGGGGGGTAGGAAGCAGGTTACCTCTGCTAAAAATTTTAAAGTGAAAGATTTTTGACCATTTATGGATATTGTGAAGAGTCCTGTGGAGGTTCAGTTTTGATTAAGTGATCTTTGAGGTTGCTTCCAGTTCTTAGCACTTGTGATTTTTTTGTGAATTATTTTGTAATGTAAATGATTATTCCTACTTTGTTTTATGTTTTATATAAGTTTCATAAAGTTGGACTGCTAAAAGTATTTATTTCTTAAGTTATCATGGACAAATCATTATTATTCATGAAGATTACAGAATTTGGTAAGTGACTGATTACAAGTAACTCTAATTATTATAGAAGAAAATGTAGAATAGCACATATGATCAAGTAATTGGGCAATTATTTTAATCCTTTAAGAATTGGCAATTATAGAAATATTACTAAGATTCTAACATTCAAATAATGTAATATAATGCCTAGCTAGAAATTGGTGACCTATAGAACTAATTTGTCCATTTGAATAATTTTAATGACTATTCTTTTGAGGATAATTGATAGACCTATTTAAAAACAAATGATTGAGGGGCAGCTAGGTGGAGCAGTGGATAGAGCACCAGCCCTGAAGTCAGGAGGACCTGAGTTCAAATCTTGTCTCAGACACTTAACACTAGCTGTGTGACACTGGGCAAGTCACTTAACCCCAGTTACCTCAGTAAAAAGCAAAAAACAAACAAACAAACAAACAAAAACCAAATGATTGACCATGGTAGTGTGCCAACTTTTTTCAAAATCATTTGTCCTTTGAAAGATTAAAGAAAAAAGAGACAGACAAATGTGAATTACTGATTTGAAATCCTACTTTTTTCAGTTAAATCTAATCTCATAATAAATATGCTATATGTTATAACTCTTTCTAAATTTTAAACAATTTTTCCCCATTTTATATCAGAATGTCAAAGAAGCAAAGGAAAATGGAAATGAAATTTCAACAGAGCAAAAACAATCTAAGTTGAGAGAAATCATCACCATACAACAGCAGAATCTTCAGCAAGAAATAACTGCAATAAATGCCATGAGTTTTTGTTCAAACACTGAATATAGACTAATAGGAAAAAATAACCAGGGCCATGAGAGAAATTCAGAAGGTAATATTAGTGCACCAATAATTTCATATTTATATGAAAAGGGCATTCTTTTACTTTTTTAAGAGATAAAAAAAATATATAAAATATGGTCCCTTCCCTCAACACTCACAATCCAGTTGGGAAGATAAAATATTTGAATTCAGAGTTACAGGATAAACAACCAACAATACAAAGCCAGATGTGTTTAGAGAATAAGTATTATAGAAGTTTAGAGAAGGAATCACTATTTTAGACAGGGATAAACAAGGAAGGCTTCATAGAGATGACAGAATATGAGCTGGATTTTGATGGATGGACAAGATTTAAATTTGGAGAGGAAGACAAAAGGCCTTATTAAAGAGGTAACAGTATGACCAAAGGCATGGAGGTTGGAAAGTAGGTAGTATGTTTTGGGAGTTTAATGAATAAGCCAATTGGGCTAGATCAGCGGATTTGTGTAGGGGAGTAGCCAAGGTCATGCTATACAAATAAATTTGGTCAGATTGTAGAAGGTCAAGCTGGGCAATTCAGACTTTATTCTGTAGCTAATAGGAACCACTGAAGATTTTTGAACAGTAATGACTTGATGAAAGCAGAATTTTATAAAGACCAATATGGCAGTGATTTGCAGTATGACTTGTGGAAGAAAGAAATCAGAGGCAAGGAAACTAGTTATTAGAGTTTTACAATTTATAGGTATGACATGATGAGGACTTGGAGTAAAGCAATAGTAGTCGTAGTCATCATCATTGTAGTGATATAGTAATAGTAGTAGAAAAAGAACAAGAACATCTTGTTCAAGAGATCTTTTGTGAGAAACATTTTGAAGTAAGAACTCATAGGTTTTGTGGTTGATGGGATCATTTTATTTAACCTAAGTTCTTAGAGTAGATACTAGTAGAAAGTGAAAGACATTCAATTAGAGGAATAAAAAAACATATGACAACTTTAGATACTGAGGTTTTTCTAAATGGTAAATCCAAGACTCATTATTTGTAATCTGTGCTTAGTTGGGCAAAAACAAGCAGGTTTAACATTGCTTCCTCAGATTTTTTATTCAATTTGTTTAAGTCAACTAGTTTGAAAAATCCAGATAATGCTGGAGATTCGAGTAAAAACCTAATCAAATAAATTAGCCTTTTAATAAACAGTTAATGCTTATAATTGTACTGTATACATGAAAAAAAGACTAGTCTAGAGAAGTCAAAATCTTATGTATTTATTAAATAATTAAATTACCTCTTTTAAAAATAAGATTACATGAGTATTTTTCTTAACCAAAACTGTATCTGTAATTATATTTATCACTAAGTTTGAGTAGCATTAAATATTTTACCATTTTTGTTTGTTTTCTTTTTCTTTAGAACATTAATTGTGTCTTTTACAGAGATTATAGAATTAGAGAGAAGCAACCTAAAAGGTTATCTAGTCCAATCCCTACATTTTATGGATGGGAAAACTAAGGCCCTGGGAAATCCCATAGTAATAACTGAAATTTTATATGTTAACTTAAAATTTGTAAAACATTTTGTATTTATTATCTCATTAAAGTCTTATAACCAGTTAATCTAGATGTAACAAGTACCTTTTTTTCAGATAAGGAAAAGTCATCCTCTAATTAGATAACATTGATAAATTTAAAACCATTTTGTATTTAGATGATATTGATATAATTAATTTGTTTGAGTTCTATTGATTAGCAAAATAGTACCTAAAAATAAAGTTGACACAAACAAAAAAACAGGTATCCTGGTATTAACTTTTTTTTTTGTGGTTTTTTTTTTTTGTGTGTGTGGCAGAATTGCAGTTTTTTGAAAACAATGAGAAAAAAGAAATTGATCTTACTAAAGAAAGAAAAACTGAAGAACTTTCTGAAGAAAAACTAGTTAAAACTTCTCAAAGCAAAGCTTTCAGTCCAGACAAAGATTTACTGCGGCAAGGCCAGATCTGTCGACTATATACTGCTGACTTGAGAAACACAGAAGCTACACAAACAAAAGACAAAATGTGCTTAGAAAGAGGTTTTGGTTGTATGGAATTTCAGACACTGAATAATCCTTATTCAATGACAGAAATATCAGTGGAAAAAGGAAGGATTCTTCAAGACAGACCTCAAGAATTCATTTTCCCCCGTGCAGATGAGGCTTCAGAAATTGGTCACAGCAAGTCTGTCCAGGAAAAGCTTCCTGATAGCAATCATGATGTGAATAATGTACAATGTGGGGAAGATGTTTCTGGGAGTGAAACACCCAAACAAGAATCCAGTATGAATCTTGGGATTGAAGAAAACTCTATAAATGAAGAAATTTCAAATAACGATCTAAATGAAGCTAAATTGAATCCTTCCTTAATTGCAAAAGATATTTCTATGAACTGTCCAAAGGACAGCTCAAGAGATCCTAATTCTTGTGTCTCAGATTATAAAGAGTGTAAATCAAATCAAACACATCCATTATGTAAAAGAGAATGTGATGGTGCACAATGTAAGCAGACTTGTTCTTCTGCTCAAGAGAACCATGATACTTTGGGGGAAATGGACTTAACTAGTACCTGTGGTATGACAGTTAATAACCCAATTTCACCTGCTGCCTTAAATGATAATAGGAAAGTATATTGTGAGAGTCCAAAAAAATTGTTTAGTATGAAGCCTATCCCAGGAAAAGCCATCCCAAGTCTGAGGGAAATAGTTTCTTGGAGAAACTTGAATGAAATACAGAGCCATCAATCCAAACAGAATAGTCCTAAGCAGGTAGAAAGTGAGGAAAATGTGACA
Organism: Myrmecobius fasciatus; assembly: GCA_023553655.1. Classification (NCBI taxonomy): domain Eukaryota; kingdom Metazoa; phylum Chordata; class Mammalia; order Dasyuromorphia; family Myrmecobiidae; genus Myrmecobius; species Myrmecobius fasciatus. The sequence goes on along the minus strand of JAJPUD010001206.1, from coordinate 124,443 downwards.
GTTTGTCTTTTTCAGGTTAACCCTGAGAATACAGATGTTTCACAGATCCAAGATGTGGAAGCTGCTGTTCAAAAGCCTACTCTTGGGAAAATTACCACTGGTACACCAAGTCTTTCTAGTAAAGAGAGTCAAGTGAATGATACTCAGATAAATGAAGCCAAAGACAATTCCATAGCAAAAAATGACCTCTTCCTTGTTAGTAATATTATGGCACAGCAGCAAACATTGTCAAATAATTCAAGAGAGAAAACAGACTCATTAAGTAATACAGTTTCAGAAAGAAAATATATTGAAGGACAGCTGGAAGAATCATGCTTGTTTCACATAAAGCCATCTGGAGATTTAGTAAACAGAAGTGGAAGGTCAGCCTTTGATCTTTCAACTTCAGATAAAGAAACTGAGAAAACTCCAGTATACTTAAATTTTTTAGACCCTCGTCCTTGGGCAAAAGTAAATCAAGTTGAAAGTCAAACAATGAACACTTTAGCTTCCAAGGTGCCTTTATTGCTAAAAGAGAGACTGGTGGGTTCATCAGAAAACAAAAAGAAATCTTCAAAGACACTTCATCAAAATCTTGGCCTGCATGCTGTCATGAGGAAAATAAGAATGGGTAAGAGGAAAAGTCATTTGATTTAGAATTATGGTTATCTTTTACATCTTCTGGTCTGCTTTTTCTAAGAAAGATCAAGTTTCAACTAACTTATGAATTTTCAGTATTTTTCCTTAAGTTTCATTAGTAAATGTGTTGTATGGTAAAGGTAATGGATAATAATCAGCAGGTTTTAGAAAGGCTCAGCTGCCAGAGAATGTTGTCCTCCTGAAGCAGAGGATAGAGGAAAATGGAGGGAGGGAAAGAGGAAGGGATAGATATGAGACAGGAAAACCAACCGTAGGCCTTCTAAAGGAAACTATGTAAAACTGAAAAGAAAAATAGTTTTCCTATTTAAATCATGTAGTTTCTTCAATAGAACTTCTATTCAAACATATCATAGCTGATGCTGTCACATTAACGTGCATTTACTAAACATGTGCTATGTGCCAGGCATTGTACTATGCATGTATTAATGCCACTAATTAGTTTTGGCAAAGCAGTATTAGGTGAGACAATGTTACATGAAGTTACATTAAGTTAACTTTAATTTTAATTTTATACAGTCAATTGGCTAAGTTACTGTGGGATAACATCATGTTATTCTAGAGGTCACTAATCATATATTTTGATGTACCAGTTATATTTATCTGAAAATACAGATTGGAGCAATTTTACATGGGGAAGAATAATAGCTCATTTCTACAACACTTTCCAATTTGCAAGTCACTTTCCTTACAACATGTGTATAAGGTAGACAGTAACAGGATTATTATTCCTAGCTTACAGTTGAGAAAACAAGTTAAAGAAATAAAGTGATTTGTCTAAAGTCAGACAGCTAGAAAGTGTAGTAGCTTGGATTTGAATGCAGGTAGTAGAGCTCTGCCCCTCATTTTCTACTATATGATGTTTCTCAACAAGAGAAGTAAAAACAACTATTAAAAATAAATTTTGCCAAACAAGGTCAATATTTGTTTTTGCAGAGTAATTTTATTTTAAGTAGTAATAATTTAATTTGGATTATTAATCTGGATTGCATGAATTTAGAATTTGTGAAAAATGGGACAGAGGCTAGGCTGAGCTTTACCTTTGTCAGACAGATTCTTCATGATTCACATTAGGTTTTAAATAGATGAAGGGGAAAATGTTTAAAATATTTTTTAGAATCACTTTTCAAAATACCCCTATCTACTATAAAAGCATTTATCTAATGGTATCACATTGATTAATTGATTATAAAATATTTATTTCCATTCATTAAAGCTTTTCTGGATAGTGAATTGTTTACTATTTCAGTACTTCTGGAACTGTGATTCAATTGGTTTGTTTAAATGTTATCATTTCCAATTAGCTTTGTGGACTGTATTTATTAATTGCTATATGTGCTCTGAATTAATAGGACTGTGTATTTTTAAACATGCTCTATCATTTCAACTGTTGACTAATTCTATCTGCCTTTTACCCTGTTAGTTTAAATTAGTGAGTATTCAAAAAAGAAAAATCAAAACCCTGATTTTAGAGTTTGCTTGTGTAGGCAATGAAGTGATCTGTAGAAGTAAAATTAACATTTCACATGTGTTACACTGTTTCAGAAGATATCCCTTCATTTTATTTCAGTTGTTATCTATTGCTATTATTTATAATAACCTACACATCTTTACATTGTTAATGGATAATAATCAGCAGGTTTTAGAAAGGCTTTGTCATGAACATCTTTCTTTCTACTTGTCTTCCTAAATGAAATGCCATAGTAGAAGATCAAAGTATAGGAAAACAGTAAAGTATTCATAGGAAAAATAAAATAGAAATCTGATTACTTTTTTAAAACATACGATCAGAGATAAACCAGAAGTTCAGTCACTAAAATGAGTGTCTAGAGAATAAAATGCAGTTGTTGCCATTTCCTTTTTGTCAATCAGATACTCCCAGCATTAACAGAATGGCTGACACTTTGACTAACTCAAGTATCCAGCCAAGTCCCAAGAGAGATCCCAGAGAAGAGTGGAATGCGATTGCAGAGACATTTTATGATTCTTCTTTTCCCACAGAACATGTGAGTCAATTAAAAATATGGCCAAGCAGACCTTAGTGAGCTAATTCTAGAGATATGTGTAGCACTGTACGCATCTGGATGCTTTAAGACCTAACTGAGCCCCAAAATAATATCAAGAGGGCAACGTGGCACCATTTTTCACAATTAAGGTTGATAGAAAACACCAGGAAAAAGTCACAGTATATAAATCAAATAGATGTTATCCAGCCTGTTTTTGGAAGAAGAGTGTGAGATGGTGGTGCATTGTGTACTTCTAGAAAAATAGTTGCCAAAATTTAGGAATAATGCCATATTTTCTCATTCTGCATTTGTGTTACTTTATAAGAATTATTTCTTGAAAAACAATTACATCAGATTATTTTTAGTTTTAATAATTGTTTTAAAATAGGTATTTTTCTTGTGAACTTGTCTTTTAAAATATGCTTAATATAGTAAATGTAGAAAATGATTTAAAATAGATATTCCAATAAGAACAGGGGACACTTTGTATGAAAATGCCCAATACTTTATTGAGCTATATATGTATTGGAAGCAAAGTATCCGAAAAGAGATGATATAGCTCCCTAGAGCCCATTTGTCAACTAAGAGGTAACTAACCACTGCTGACAGCTTGCTCACTGGGTTAGATCTATAAAGTTCACAGTATCTTAGTGGGCAAAACTTTCAAAGGGAAAAATATTTGGTTTGTTTGTATCTTAAAAGAGACACTTATGGATAGTACAAGTGACTTTTTTTTTAAATAACAGAATTAGCAAAGATTGCTTTAAAAACAGTACTGACAGATTTGGAAGCCTTTGTATGTTTTAAATCTCAGAGAAAAATACATTGTATAACTTTTTTCAAACATACAAAATGAGTTATCAATAGCTTTAGAATAAATATTTTGTCATGTTTCCTTTTTAAAAAAATACTCGTGATGTGATACTTCTATTTTTGCCACCCCACCACCCAAATTTTACTGTATTTGCCATAAAATCAGATTGTATTATTAGTTTTCTCCTTTTCAATTCCATTTTTAACTAAAACGGTTAGTTTCAGCATTTTTTGGTTTTAACCCTATTTCTGTATCACTCTGTTGATTTCTGAATAAGAGCTAGACAAAGAAATTGTTTTTATTAATCATATATTGATGATAGAGTGGTATGAAATTTGAGTCCTAATGTCATCTGATATTACTTCTCTTTCCCCCCCTTCCCATTATTTGTCAAGCTAATCGAAATTAACTGACTTGCCCAAGGTCACACAGCTACTAAGAATCAAGTATCTGAGGCTGAATTTGAACTCAGGACCTCCTGACTAGGGCTGGTGCTCTATCCGTCCATGATATTATTTTAAACAAATCAAAAAACTAAACCAGAAGAAAATTTGATGTTAAATCTAATCACTTCTGCCTCTAAGTAGATAAAGGCAAACAATCAAAGATCATATTGTTTTAAGTATATAGAGATGGGGATCACACATCTTTTATCTTCTTGCATTTTAACTAAACTTTATTTCTGCATTTTAACTCTTATTTCTTCCTCTTTCTTTACAGAATATTTATATTTTACAACAATATGAACTAGGTATAACATTCCCATTTTACTGATTTGACTGTTCCCTAGAAGGAAAATACTCTTAAGGTCCCTAGAAAGTCAATTCCCTTATAAGGCCCAGTACCATCTGCAGACTCAAAAGTAATAATGGAAAGAAAGGTTTAAGTTTATCTCACTATACTGTAACTGTCTATTGTCATTTCTCCTTGGTCTTTGGACTACCAGACTTTGACCAGGAATTTGGTACTGTCCAGGAGCTCTTATCCCATTGCTATCTCCCTGCTTCCATCTCTAGAGCCATGATTTTTCCTTTGGGATTGTCTTCACAGCTCTGAGACTGAGAGACTCCCTGGCAGATTATAGGGACTCAAGCCCATCTTCTGTGAGTAGTTTCTCCTCTACTTCTTGCCACTGTTCTAGCTTAGCTTTGGTCTTTGGCCTCTCTGCCATGTCTATTGCCTTTGACAGAGCAAATCAGGGATTTGACCATGGTCTATAATCATCCTAAATAATTGATCATAATTTGAGTCACAGAGCTGAACCAGAATCTCATATGTAGTGATACTGGAGATGTTTGCCTCCTGTCTAGACACTCACCTTCAAAGCCAGAACAAAGGACTCCTGCTTCAGTGTTTGACTGTCTACTCCTAGTCATGTCCCCTACATGCAGTGAGGAAAAATGGAAGAAAAAAAGTGATGTACCCAGTCATATGGCTAGGCAGTATCAACACTGAGGGTCCAAAGAAGCTTCCTGCTCCTAGGTTCAGTGCTTTGTCTACTACAGCACAGGGCTCCTGTATGTAAATGACCATTTTAATTTGTGTCCAGACCAAATCCATAGGGTATTTCTTGTCATATGTGTTTAAATTCAGTTCTCTCCTTCTCCATCTGTTTTAGTTACATGTGTATTCTTTCTTTCTTTCCTTTCTTTCTTTCTTTTTTTTTTTTTTTGGAGGCAATTGGAGTTAAGTGACTTGCCCAGGATAATACAGCTTAGAAATGTTAAATGTCTGAGGCCAGACTTGAACTCTGGTCTTCCTAGACTTCAGGGCTGGTGTTCTATCCACTGTGCTGCTCCTACATGTGTATTCTCCATGCTATATAAGCTTTCTTTCTCTTGGAGGCAGCCAGGTAGCAGAGTGGATGAAGTACTGGGCCAGAGGTCTGGAAGGCCTGAATCAGTATCAGCCATTTACTAGCTTTGTGGTCCTGGGCATACTATTTAATCTCGCTCAGCCTCAGTTTCCTTTTTTGTAAAATGATGATAATAATATCATCTATCTCCCAGGCCTGTTGTGGGAATCAAAAATACTTGAAAAGCATTTTAGCACAATGTCTGGCACCAAGAGGAGCTTAATAAATTCTTGTTTCTGTCTTTCCTTGATTCTATTGAACTTTTGTTATAATTTTGACAGACATGGCTCTAAGTTATTAGGGTTATTTTTATTTCACTCTTCCAAAATAACTTTTGTTACTTTGCTCAGTTTAGTATTACTTGCCAACCTAATGAACTCATTTTAAATCTCTTCATTCTAGTCTCGTTTTTTGGACTTACTTTAAATGATGCTTATATTATTAAATAATGAAGAGCTCATAACATTTAACCATTAACAGTCACTCTGATCACGATCCTAGACAGTTGTATAGCATTTAACAATAATATGGTCTAAGCCTGATTTTTCTATTTTATTGATAAATATGGGAGAAACTCAAAAGCATTCTAAACTATTGTGTTCCCTTTGTCCCTATTATAGGACAAGTTAAATTTCTGAGTGAATGGGTTAGTAAGATTAATTCCAGTGGACATTAATTTGCTAGTACTTTAAAATATTTTTAATTGTCCTATAATAACTTATGTTTTTTTTTTTGGTGACTGAAAATTGATCTTTCTAGTGTCTTTCTATGAGATAATAAAGTTTTTTGTAAAGTGCCATATACTTTTAAATTTATTTCCACAACCTTTTGATCCTTAAAACTTGTCCCCTTCCCACCTACTGTGAGATTGTTAAAGTGATTGTTATTTTCTCTATATTACACATAATACACAGAGGGGTACCTTCTGGTAATTTATTTAGTAGTCAGATTGAGGACTACAACCAATTTTCTTTTCCTTTTGTCACTGATAGACTTGACATTTTATATTTTCCAGGCTTCAGGTACTCCTCTCTCACTTTTTATTTTATTCAGCTCTGATCTTTTAATTAGAAATGTTTGAAAGTTCTCTATTTCATTAAATGTCCATTTTCCCTCCTGAAAATATTCAGTTTTTGCCAGGTGGGTGATTTTTGGTTGTATTCCCAACTCCTTTGTCTTCTCGCATATCATATTCCAAGCCCTCCAGTTCTTTACTGTGCAAGCTACCAAATCCTGGGTAATCTTCAGGTCCTTCTCTTGGACCTTCCAAATGTTCTTCAAAGTAGCTGTCTCTATGCTAATATCCACTAATTTCTTAAGTGCACTAGGATGGATGTCCCTAGGACCTGCTGATTTGAACATGTTCATTTTTTCTCAGCATTCTATTCTTTGATTCATATAGAAGTTGAGTTTTCCATTTATTCCCATCACAAATGATATTCCCTCCAAATAACCTGAAAGAGCTGAACTTTTTCATGAATGAATTTTAAAAAGAATCATGCACATTCAAAAGCCTCAGTTTCTTCTTTATCTTGTTATATTTTGTTATAAGGACAATTTCCTTGATCTCCTTTTGCTTTTGATACTTAAGAAATGTTTTTGTCATCTTTTGTTTCCTACATGTTGCATACCCCTTTTCACTTTAGTTTTCTTTACATAATCATGCGATTTCTTTGAATTTTTATTTAGTCATTTAACCAGTGGTGGTTTTTCTAATTGTAAAATGGGGCTAATACATATAAGCATCATTGTGCATTTTCCCTAAGATTGGCTTGACCACATCTTGGCATAGTGGAGAGAGTACAGAATTTAGAATCAATGCAGGTTTAGACACCACGATACTTCACAGTTATTAAAAAAAAAAAATCAAATGATAGAATGTTTGTGAAAGCATTTTGTAAATAGCAAAGCCCTATGTAAATGGTGAGTTCAAATGATTTGCCCCAAATGAACTGCTTCCCCCAAGCAGATTGTCAGTAAACACTTATTAAGTCCTAGGCATGTGCCAGGCCCTGTGCTAAGTTTTGGGGATATAAAGAAAAGCAAAAGAGGTCCGTGCTCTCAAGCTCACAATCTAACATGCTAATGGTTACGGACAAATTGGAAATTATCAACAAAGTGAAGGCACTAGATTAGGGATTAGGAAAGGCTTCCTCAAGAAAGTGGGATTTTGGGAGGGACTGAGTCAGGGGAGGCAGGAGGCAGGGATGATGATAAGGGGACCTTGCATGAATGGGAGACAGCCTGGGAAAATGCCGAGTTGGAGATGGGAGTGTCTTGTCCAAGGAATAGCAAGGACACCAATGTCACTAGATCTCATAGTACAGAGTAGGAGAGATATGACAAGACTACTAAAATTCTCAGAGGGGAACGCCTTGAATATCAGAGGATTTTCTATTTTATCCTGGAGGTGACAGGGAGCCACTTATTTACTGAGTAGTAGGATGAATGGTTGGACTTGTGCCTTAGAAAGATCGCTTTAAAATCCAGTAGAGCGTGAGTAGATTTGACTAAGACTTCTGGTTGGTGGATTACCAAATGACAAGATATAGAAACAGACCAAGTGAGAGATGATGGGGCCCTGCAACAGGGTGAAGGCATCGTTAGTGGAGAAAAGGGGGGTATACATTGAAGAAGGAAGGAAGGTGGTAAAAGTGACGTGGCAACAGATTGGCAATGGAGGGTAGGAGTGAGGAACTGAGAATGGCAAGCTGGATTATGAGTCTGGGAGACTGGAAGGATGGTGTTGAAGTTTGGAATAGGGGAAATTTTAGGGGAAAAGATAATGAGTTCAATGTGGACATGTTGAATTCAAGATTCCAGGAATCCAGCTGGTAGATCACAAACTGAAAGAGAGATTTAAAAATCAGCACCCCACTAATTGGTGATTGTTTGAAAGATCATGGAGAATGGGAGTTACCTCAAGGTTGGAGAAAAAAAAATACTTTCTTGATCTTTAAAAAAGAACATGGAGTCTAATTGTAAGCTAGTGAGTTTGACATCAATTCTGGCAAAATGGAAGAATATTTTATTAAGGGAATTATTAATAAACAATCAAAAAAAGCAAATGATCATGAAATCAGATGTATGATCTTCTTAAGTACAGGTTGTATCAGACTGGCTCCATTTTTGGCAGGACTATGGGACTGATAGGTCAGGGGAATTCTAGAGATATTGTTGACCTAGATTTTAGCAAAGCATTTGATTAAGGTATTAATTTCCATTTGGAAAAAGTTGAGATATAGGCTAAGTGACAGTATAGTTAAGTGAATTCAGATGGCTGGCTGGATCTGAGGGAGTTATTAATGGTTCCGTAGCTGCTGTGAACTCAGTGGACTGCCCCCAGAGACCTCTGCTTCTTGAACTATAAAGAGCAGAGAACTCTGCTCTTTATAGTTCTGTCAATGACCTGGATAAAAGCATAGATGATATACATATCAAATATATAGAGGACACAAAGCCAAGATGATGAGTGAGTCCTGGACATCTCACAAGTATGAGGTAGAAAAGACCCACCTAGACGGCAACAGTCCGTGCCTCGTAGTGGAAGAAACATGAAACGATCAGTTCTGCTATAATGGTTGTTTTGAAAATGTGAATTTGTTGCATGAGTGATTTAAGGAATGACTAGAGCATAATGAGTTGTTTGCTTATGCACATCTTTGAAAACACCAAGAAAACACAGAAAACAGTAGCGCCTCATAAAAATCACAAGCTACAATCATCTTTCCGAGGCTTGCTTCTACAAGTACACTTCAGTCCTTTATCTAATGGTGCAGTAGGAGCTTGGGCTAGGGAAAACTGGTTTGCTTTTTCCCCTTTCCCCATCCTCCATCATGACAGAGGCCCCAAAGTGACTACTTTGGCAGTCGGTGGCAACCAGGATGCAGGCTGAAGCTTGCAGACATTACCACTATTTACTATAGTAATTACGCATTCTTAATACCCAGTTAACATGTATGAAGCTTTGTTTTTATTTGGTTCCTGTTTTTATAACAGGTCACTGGGACTTATGGAGTGAGGCTTTTAACTGCAACAGTGTTATGGAAGGGAATACATTATTCAAAAGGAACTGTCAGGAACATTTATATACTGCTCTAAGGTTTGCAAAGAACTACACTGTTTGAATCTCACAATAATTTTATGAGGGAGGTGTTACCTCATTTTACAGATGAGGAAAACTGAGACTGGGAGTTTAATTTGCTCAGAGTCACATAACTAGTTTCTGAGGTGAGATTCCAACACAGGTCTTTCTTCTAATCCAGGGCTCTCACCACTATGCTATATAACTATCTGCAGAATAGATTTAAAAAAGGGGGGGAGGGGCAATAGGATATCATTTTATATTAAGGTATACTTGTAAAGAAATCCAAGGAGGAAGCCAAGTGAACACCTGGACAAGGAATCAAGAGAGGAAAAAATACTGTACTGAACAATGATGAGGAAGACTGATTATCCAGAAATCTATATTCTTTATTCCCAAACCATATAAATTCTTGACCTGTTAATTTCCTTTTTTCAGAAGTCTGAGACATGGATGAGGTTCTTTCCAATCATTTGCTTGTTAAAAAAATGACAGGAACCTTCAGAAGATGAAATGTCTTACTTATCACATCAGTTGGCCTCTTCTGGAGACTTCCTATCTTATCAATATTTCCTAAACCTAGGACCCAAAACAGAATGTTCCAGATTTAGGTCTGACCAGGGTGGACTACTGTGGGATTATCCCTTCCTTATTCCTACAAACTGCTTCTGTGGTAGCAGCCCGGGGTTCCTTAGTTTTGCTGGCCGCCAGAGAGTATATGGCTGCTGCCTCATAATGGTGGTCAATTAAAACTTCTAGATCTTTGTACAAATCTCTGGGATGTGGCACTAGAGAGCTCAAGTCAAGTTGTTATTGAACTGTTAATGACTACTGGGTCTATCCTTTCAACTAGTTCTGAATCATCTGATTATATTATTTTCTCCACACCTCTCTGTACTTTTCATGAGAATATGCATAAATGAGCAAATACTTAGCTACACTCTAGGGAAATTATGTTGGTAAGACTGCCCCTGACAAGTCAGCCACCAAGTCTAAGTTCAATAACTGTCAAAAAAGAAAACGAGGTTATTTGGCTTGACCTGTTCATTTTTCCTGAAAGCAAATGTACTGCTCTGAGTTTGTGAGGCTATTCATTCGCTTCCCTTAGTAAAGTTGGGGCATTTCTCATTCTGCAGTGTCTCTCACTCTCCATGATCTTCAGACTATCAGCAGTCGTGGCTCAGCATCACATCTCCCAATCTTTCATCCATGCTATCAGATAAGAGTGATGTGCCTAGTAGGCCACATTTATTCCCTGAATTTGGCCCAGATCTGGAAGACACCAGATAAATTTTTCTAGTGTTTGGTAGATGAATTCCAAACCTCTTTTAAGCCGTGGTCCTGAAATCCAAATCCCCTTTCTTGGCTTGCAAAGGGATAAAGCATTCAAAAATGAAGGTAAAATCAATCACACGAGCATAAAAAGCTCTGAGCACAGATTTACTGAATGCCAGATTCCAAGGGAAAGGATACACAAATAGAAGAACAAAGGGCATACACACAGAAGTTTACACCGTCCTACCTCATTCTACATACTAGAGTGAGGTATGGGTGTGGGAAGAACTTTATTAGCCAGAATCATACTTAGAACTTTCCAAGTCCTTAGGATTCAATGGGTATTTCAATACAAGCCATCAGACAAATATTTGAGGATTGAGAATCACTTCTGTACCAAAATGGGACATCGGGGCAAGATTCTGTGGGCAACTCAACTTAGCATTTTCCCCTTGGCATCTGGTCAAGGGCTCTGCCCACATTGGTAATTTATGTTTATACATCAGAATTTCAACAACAAAAGTTTACTATCTGAACTAGTTTTTATCTGCTCAATTCAGGAGACAAGGGTCTCTTGCTATTTTGAGATAAGTTAAAATGAAATAAAATCCAAATGATAAATTAACTACTAATTTAAATTATCATTTGTCAAGATTTTAAGACTTGACAGGGAGAATAAATCTAAGTAGAAGCTATGGCTCCTCATTTCAGTTTAATTTCAGTAAACATTAAGTACTGACCAGGAGCCTACAGAACAAGGCACTATACTAGATGCTAGCATTGTATGCAATGGAGAATCCTATTTCCCCAACAAATACAGGAATAAAGATGTTCTTTTCCCCCAATGTTGACAGTTTACTAATACTAGCAAATGGCAGAGAAGATCAGAGGCTAACAAAAGATAAGTTCTTTTCTGGTCTACTTAGAAAATCCCAGAGCACCGGCAAAGGAGTAAGATAAAAATGAATCCACAAAAGTTGAACATTTCTGTCCAAGAGAGAAAATAAAAGTTGATTTTTCTCTATGCTCCCAGCTGTTTTTCTTCCCTGTAAGATTACCTTGTATCAACTTTTTATGTGCCTTGAGTATACCTATATATACCATTATCTCCCCCACTATAACAGTTTTGAAAACAAGGATATTTAAAGGGATATCAATATAAATCTAGATAGGAAAGAATCAGGGTGTCAATTTCCTTGAGAAGAATAAAGAGAAAGGCAGAAGATCAGCAACAAAGATAGAAGAGAGGAAGGAAATAGGATTGAGCTAGGTGGCTCAAAACTATTACCTGGGTTCAAGTACTTTATTTTGTAGACCAGAGATTTGAGGCTTAGAGAGTAAATTGTTAGTAGTAAGTGGTTGAATCTAGGTATATAACTTGAAGACCATTGTTCTTGCTCTTGTGACCTTTCCTATCTAAGGAAGTTAGATAGGATTAGAAATCGGGTACTGATTTGTCCAGATCAGATTTGTGACTAAAGAAATACATAAAAAAGGCCCCAGGATATTAAGTGACTTGGCAGAAATAGGGGTGTGGGTTCTGGCTATAAAATCCAAGAGATGTGCTCTTAACTCTTTTGTGAAACACTTTGGAGGTAACAGTAAAGTTCATGGCTGAGTACACTAACTCACTGGTAGAGAGTTTGTCTCCTCAACAGCAAAAAAAAAGCTATAGTTCTGGTTGTACAGATTTAAAAGAAAACAAAAACCCAAAACAAAAAAACATCAATTTTCTAAATATAAACTAAGTGACTGTAGTTCTGAGGGGAGGGGGAATGGGACAGGTACCCTTAAGTAACTCCATGTATTAAAAATCACAATATTGAAATGTGACCCAATGTGGCACCCTGGAAATTTGCCAAATCCCACCTCCCTAGTTGCTTTCCTGTTCCTTCAACAATGGCGTTCATTCTGCAAGAGGAAATCTAAAGGAAAAGGCAGTTTTCATGTTATTCCTGACTTCCACTAGCATTTAACCTTTAATTTTTCCCTGGCTTGGACAAAGTATCAGAAAAAAGACATTCTTGTGGGAAGGAAAGGGAGTGGAAGAAAAAAAGATTTTTATCTTCACTAATTTTTAAATCTCTTCTCCCCTTTTAATATCCAATTGTCTTTTTAAGAGCTCCTCTGAAGAACTATTAGCTATTCCTTAAAATACACTAAGATTTCTAGGTCAGGCAAGGTTCTACGACCATGTATCTAGGTAGCAGATTTGTGTGCTGCAGCCTCCCTTCCATCAGATGCTCTTTATTTATAACTGTACACTGTCATGCTGAATGATGTACACAACAGACTAACTTTCAAACAACAGTTGGTGTGTTCTTTTCTAGGACAAATCACAACTCCCGAATTCCAGCTTATTGCCCAGACCTGTCGAGGCAGCCCAGAGTAAAGATGAGGCTGATTTCACTGACTGTTCCTTTGGTGAAGAAGATGACTGGCAATCTCAAGACATTTTGATAAAAAACCAAATTAGTGAAATAGAAAAGTTTCTAAATTTGGAGAAGGCTAAAGAAACCAGAAAAAGAAAATCTGAAGAGTTATTAGAATAAGTAATTGAAAAAAGCTGAATACTGAATGGATGATCTTTAGAATGCTGTATTTTGAACCAGATAGGATATGATATAATTAACATTCATTTAATCTAACGTAAAAACATCCTCACTTTACAAGTTTGGTTGATACAATGAAGCCACTTTATTCCTTCCACTTAAAGATCCAATTCTGCACATGCTTCCTTAATGAGCAGCCATCCTGTCTGGCAACCTTCCCTTCAAAGATTAAATTCTGTTTGTTTAGAAATCTTGACTCTTTTCTTCTTCCCTCCATGAATCCTTCCCCCTTTCAATCTTGATGCTCCCTCACCTCAAAAGAGTTTCATCCAAAAAAGCCCCTTCCAAAAACAAAACTTACAGCACAGAGATCAACAAAATGTTTTCCTTTCCGTAATTTATTATTTTTGTTCCTGAAATTTCTGGTATAGTATTTTTTTAACTTGAAATTTGAGACAATAAACTTCAAGACGGTATCAAAATTTGTTTTAGAATGTTTTACTATGATTTAGAATTGTCTCTAAAGAGAACAAAATCATGCATAAAAATTTAGGTATCAGAAAGGCTGAGAAGGCTGTTTTTCACTTGGTTCAAGTTTTGTTTCCAGGCGTTTAGTGTGTCATACAGTTGTTGCCACTGCTGTTTTCCAAATGTCCGATGTGTGCTATGACTACAAATTGAAGAATTGAAAGAAAGTGTTAGCACAACAGTGTTCTACTCTATGATAGTTGGAATGTTCTACTCTTAAGGCAAAGCTGAATATAAGAAAACAAATTTATAACCTCAAATTTGAATACTGTGAGATTATAAGTATGTGAATATATATGCATACATATATATATTTAAAGTCTTCACCATATTGATTCCAGACTTTCTCCTGCTCTGCAGAACTATATAAAGCAGACACAAAAGTCATTAGTATTCTTGCCAATGCTGGGTCATTAAATGAAATGTGCTGGAAAATAGGACTCTTTCATTAAATAAGCTAATCACATTCAGTCTGAACTTTAATAAAAATTATGATAAATAGCAACTATTTAATCACAGGCAAGTGATAGGAACAATGCCTTGCTTCTAGTTAAAATAGTAAACAGATAAAAGTTAAATAATTAAAACACATTAACTTGTTCTACAAAAAATTGCAAAGAATTACATCTTACCTGACAACTACTTTTTTCTGTGTTTGGTCAATTTTGCAGTAGACCATCTTAGTTCTTACAGCTGAAAAGAAATTTTTTTTTTTTACACAATTTAAGGAATGTTTATAAAACAGAGGATACAGACTTGAATAAGCACTCTGTCAGAAATCTTATCTATGTTAAATCAGAATAGAGAATATGCAACAGTGTTTTTAATATTTTTAACAAACTAGATATCCCAAACTAACCACAACATAACATTTTCATGTTCTCTATTGAGGTTTGCTTGCATTGTTATTTCCTTTATCCGATTATTCTTTCTTGTAGATACGATTTCTCCTGAACAAAAAAATGATGTGTGGCAATAACTATACATATATTCAATTTCTTAAGTATTCTAACATAATTATCATGTAGTGGATATCCTGCTATCTAGGAGAGGGGTGGGGAGTAGGGGGGAAAAATTTCTAACAGAAAGCTTTGTAAGGGTTAATGTTTAGGAATTACCCATACATATGTTTTGCAAATAAAAAGTATTAATAAAAAAAATTAAAAAAAAAATAGATATCCCAAACTAATGATAATTAAAGTAACATGAGGCACTTCAAAATGAAGGTCATGCATGCATCCTATAGCTGATGTGCCAATCTATTAATCCAACATCCTGTGTAATTTTAATAAACTCTTTCTTTTTACAAATACATCCTATTTTAATGGCAATAAGGAAAAAAGGAAAAAAACTATAAAACATTCTCTATAAATTATTAGCCTCAGGTCACTGAAAGCCATTTAGACAATCTACATGTTTATAAGCTTTTGCTCTATATTTGCTGAACATGTCACTGAAATTTGTACACACATGGATATGTAAAAACTGAACACCATTCATAGCTGAACTGCTTAATTTGCTATTTTTTGGGGGACAAGGACTATAACCTATGCTATGTGGGCTAATTCTCCTACATCCACCAGATTTTTGTTGTTTTAGAGCATTAAAAGAGCTAAACACAGACCTCTACAAAAAAAGCAAACTTGCTTTGGAGGTTTCCTAAGTACATTGGAGGAATCAAATCTCATGTGTTTAGGTATTCGAAATATAAAAGAAAAAGATCTAATGGTCCTTACCATCAATAACAAATGCTTCTACATCATCTGCTCCAATCTGAAGTTCTTGCTGCATTGTATCAAAAGAGATTTCTTTATTCTCTACTGCCATTCCCATAAAAGTAAGGAGTCTCATTTTTGCCATATTCTGTTCGTGCAATAAACCTGAGAGTATTGAAGAACAATGAACATAAATTTTTAACTAAAGAAACCAACATTTATAATTCAGTCTAACCTGATAAAAATCTCCATTAAAAAGAGAACATTTGTGATTAGACACTAATTGTGCTGAAATAACTTGAATAAAAAAAATCATTCAATGTTTATGAAGTGTTTTTATGTGCGCAAATCACTTTATATTTATTTTTGCTTTTTTTCAGAAGTCCTATGAGGTAATCCACACTTAATAACTGCATGTTAAGACCAAATTTCATGTAAAATAACCTTTCTAGAGATAACTTTTCTTGCAGTCATGGATAGTAGTAGAGCCAGCCACATAATGGTAAAATAAAGTGAATTACTTTTTTTTTGGTACATTTGACAATCAAAACATTTTCCTGTGGTAACTACATTTAATAAATCCAAATTCCATTTGATACCAACTCTCTTCCAATTCATTACTTATTTACTTTTATGCTCATCCCATTTCTAATTATCAAATTTCATTAAATTTCATACTTATTTTTCAAATGTCACAATTTTTCCTACCTAGCAAATATAAAGCAAAATATATGCATCATTACCATAGTTGTTCATTAAGCAAGTTCATTTCCATGCTTCCTCAATAGTTGAACATCAAAAGCAACAATTTTTATAGAGAATGAAACACAACAATTAGTGCTACTTTCTTTCCAATTAACTTTACCAAAAGCTGAAATATATACAAGCAAACTTGTTCAACCTGTTCATTTAATGGTCAAGTAATAACACTACATCTTACGTTCAAGTACAATACTTAGATTATAAAAAGACTGGTGCTCTAGTCAAATGCTCTCATCTTATAGATCAAAGTGACTTATTGAAAATTAAGTCTGGGCCTAACATTTGAATACTGATAGCTACAAACAGCCAACAAGTAACTTACTGAGTATGACAATCCAGATTACGAAGGGGACAATCTTGTGCAGACTTAGGGCTTCAAAAAGCCAGATGAGAGATAACTCCATCAATAGTTTCACCACAAGTAACAACGTCCAAGTTACAAAACAAGTAGGAATGAATCAATACATTAAATAGAGACAAGTTTCCAAAAATTCTCTTCTCTTTGATCATTTGTTAAGTATAAATAACAGTCTTAATGGCTTCAACATTTATGGATTCCAGTTTGTTCATATTGTTTTAATAAAAATTAAAGTGTTTCCTCTAGGCAACTTGTTAATATACATATATATATATGGGCATTCTGAAAATATTTAGATTTGAAATTTATAACATTCCTATATTAATGGAAGATCAAGGAAGCACATTAATACAGGGCATAATCTTGTGTTAATTAGCTATAATTATGTTGCAGGCTCCCTTATCTGGCACAGATTCAACAAAAACATGATCACCATAACTCAAATGAATGAGGTACACCAGCAACTATTGCTAACTGGGCTTAATGGAAATCTACAAGCATCAAAAAATCAATTAGTGCACATTAACCCTAATTAACAAATGCAAATGAGATGCTGATTAACTTTCTGAAGCAAAAAGGTAGCAACTGCATAACATAAGATTAAATGTGGACATGTTAGGGCGATTCAGTTGACACAAGATTATGCTACTGTTGGCCCAAGTTGTCAGTGTTAATGAAACAACAAATTCTAACAGATGCCACCTGTAAGAAGCTACAAAAGCTATTCAACAAAACAGTCTACACCTACTCCAGTTTTTAGTCATTCTCAAAGAACTAGAGCTACAATCTTTAATGCACATATTTGGTAAGAGCTAATTTTTTAAAAAATGGTGCTACACCTTAACTCACATAAAGTCTTTTACAATGAACACATCTCCTAAACAAATTCCAATGACACAGTGGTAGTTTTCATTACCTCTTAAGAAAAACCTGTAAAATTCTTAAATACACTAGAAACCAACAAAAAGCATTTCACCTAAATAGCTTCTCAATTAAATGAGAATGACTATGCCAAACTAAAACATTTTTTTTAATAATACAGATATATTCAAATACATTTAGAATGCAGATGATACATTCAAAGAAATAAATTTAATTACTGCATTTTAAAATGTGTAAGCAGCATAAACTAACAAATCCTAAGAGAACACAAAGTTCTTTTTGTTTTCCTATAGAAAAACAGCTGGTGATCGACAGTTTTCTCTTTTGAGACAAAAGGACTAAACCCTTCGGCCTTCAGAGCTATCCTCAAAATCACCAACTGTTAAGCCAAGGCTGTTTGTGTAAAAGGCTGCACGCCCTGCCCTCTGCTTTGTTTTGGAAAATGACCCGCTATTTTCAAAGATGAAGTCACAGTATTCAGTGTCATATTTCAATTTTGAAGTTATTAAAAAAAACTAATTTTATGGAAACATTTATTCATTACTAATATGTCAAAACCTTAATGCAGTAATAAAAAAATTTGCATCATTGAACAATTTCTGCATTGTCACTGACCCCTGTCCTACAAAGCTGCAATATAGAGAACGCAATTTTAATGCATGCAATAGCTTATGAACCAGTGCTCCTTTGCAACAGTCAATTACACACCAATGGGGGAGTGTCAAAGTGTTAATTACTACTCCTTTTTTCCATAGTGTGTAAATAAAGAGGTTGCTGACATTAACATTCCATCACAGAGCTTCATGCCATGAAACAAATTAACTGGGTCAGAATGTGGTTTTCTGGGTCTAATGCACCTGGCAAAGCATTACATGTAGAGAAACACATCTGCCTGTAGTTTACCTTACTGTACCTTTAGCCTTATGTTTTACTACTATAATCAACGAGCAGGGAAAATTTAGAAAGACACTTCCCCCCAAAAAACAAACAAATCCCTTCCCTGGTTCCTACCTATGGTTCAAATTTATAATATAAACTAGCAAATATGTAAATAGAAGCTAATGGTGTGATACAGGAGATTTCAAAAATAACCATGTAGTCCTCATCCAGACCTAAAACAGGCAGTTGAGAGTCACAACTGGCCTTATTCTAAAAATGTGGTATGGATGGGGAAAATTCAGAGTAATCCTAAAATCTTGTATCTGATTTATATGGATCCCGAGGCCAGGTAAAGCAATAAAAACCTTAACCCTAAATTGACCACATCCTCACAAACTAGTTGTTTTAGAGAACCAATCTATGAAACCAATTTAAATACTAAGTTGTTTTAGGACTTTTTTTTTAACCTTAATGATTCAGACTACATTATTTTTGCACATAAATTTTGAAGAACATGGTTGAAAATGACACCTCAGGAAGAAATGAAAACCCTGAGAAACTAGATTTTGTTCCAAGAAAAGAGCTGGTTTTCTTAAGTCAAAGTGAAGGTAACATTTCCTTCAGTCCCAAATCATGTGGCTGCTCCAGGCCTCCAGTTTCTCATCTGTAAAATGAGGTGGTACATACTCATTTATCTCTAAATCCAATCTTAAACCTGAGGCTCAGGACAAATTTAATTTCTCTAAATAAGAAACAGAATAGATTTGGTTTTATACAAGCTATAATAGTGCAGTCTGTGTATTTTTTTCAAGTTGCAAAAACACCAACTAATAATGGAGACATAGGGACTTGAACCTGTGCCTCAGAGGGAAGTCTTGGGTGAGAAGACTGGACACCAAGATCAATGACTTAACTAGGATCACGGAACAGGCAGAAGTAGAAGTCTTTGTTTAGTTCACTACTCTTGAAATGCCAAAATTTCATAAATGCACACAAACTATGAAACACAATGTCTTGCACAAGGCAGACACTTTCTAAAAGTTTATTGATAATTAAGTGGGTAAGAAAGTTAATTACAATTACATGGATACAAACAAGGGAGAAAGAACCACTTAAATTGCCACCAACATGAATTTCCATAATACTGATGGCAGAAACAACTCCACTCGGTCTGTTTCTATAATATATTATTCCCATATTAAGGAAAAATTGCTTAGTCTAATGTCTTTTTCCTATTGTCAAGGCAACTTGTTAATGATACTTCTAGACCTAAAAGCTGCTGCCTAAAGCAGAGGCAGCAAATGCAGACTCCATGGTGAGTCCTGGTCATAATGTAATTTGAGAAATATCCAACACAACAAAAACACACAAAAACATAGCTACTTTTTTTTACTATGTGACATCTCTCCTTGCTGGCAAGAATCATTCTAATTAATGCCTCTGGCCTAAAGTACTAAGGATGTCAGGGATCTGTCTAGTCACCCTAACTCTATGGCTGGTTCTGTACCTGTTCCCCCAAGCTATCTCATTTACCTACATAAAACTATGTGGAATTTCAAGTAAAAGGTGGTAACAGTATCATTCAAGTTCAGCACATAAGCTTTAATGTTCTTGCTTTGAAATTTGCCAGTCATTATGTTAAAAGGTTTGAATATATGTCAAACTTAACCCAAAGTAGTTAAACTTAAAAAAAAATAAAGTTTAAAAGGGGAAAATTTAAAAAAGAAAAAATGCTGGCAATTAATTTTCTTAGAAATTCAGACAGGTAGATTTTTTTTTGTTCTAATTAAATATTTAACCTTTCAATCTTAACAAACTCTCAATATTTTCTTTGAAAAACAGGGAAAACTTGCCTTTGAATTGATTCTCAACAACATATTCAGATATTTAGCTTCTTTTCTTTATGTTTGGTCCCTCTCTTTACTACTTCTCTCCAGAGACACTTTCTAAGTCTACACTATCATTTTCAACAAAACTTCACTGCAGTCCCATTACACTGATATTCCCATATTTTTAGGTAGTTAATTAGAGACCTGAGGCCTAGAAAGATTAAGGATTTATGTCAGATCACAAGTAAAAGAGAGATGGGGCCAAAGCCCAGGTTCCCCAGTTCCTGTGCTGATGCTGTTTCCATTATATCCACCAATTTATCTCTTCTCAGTTTTCCCCACTGTAAGGACACATATATTCCTTCCCCCCATTCCCAAAATCAGCGTCCTTCCTCTCCCTTCCCCAGTGACAGCCCAGATGAAAATAGGAGTAAAATGACAATGTACCCTCCCACCCCATTTCAAATAACAAAACCCCTCAAAACTTACCAAGAGAATCAATGAAGTCTTTATTATTCTGGTAAAACTTAACATAGGATGCCAATTTAGCACTCACAAAAATGGTTAAAAGCTAGATAAATGGAAGAAAACAAATCAAGGATATGGTAAAGCACTGTATAAACAGCAAATAAGCCATGACATATTTAAGAAGTTTTCAAACTAATTAACAATACTTTTGGTAACAGAGTAGCATAAAGTTCTTTTAACACATTCCTCTAATTTGCTTTGAAGACTCATTTAATTAGGAGATAGCAATAATTCATGATCAAATCTCAATTATATGTATTAATGGGGGCAATGGCACAGATAACAGGAAACAAACAGGAAATCTGAAATTCATTTAAAACTTCCCTTGGAAAAATTTGACTTAATGAATTCCGAAAGATTTTTCTTCCCAATTATGCTTTATATTCAGATAATAATGAGGTGAGTTTCTTGAATATATTGCCATTATTATTGTTGTTCAGTCTTGTCTTTTAGTAACCCAAGGACCACAGCATAACAATACTGTGAGGTATTCTTGGCAAAGATCCTGAAGTGGTTTGCCTATTTCCTTTTCTATGGAACCAGCTTAAGTGACCTGCCCAGCATTGTATAAACAGATAATTATTTATAGTTTGTGTTTACAGCTAGTAAGTGTCTGAGGTGGGATTTGAATTTGGGTTTCCCTGACCCCACGCCCAATGTTCCAGCCACCAAGTTAGCCCCAAGAAGCAGTTTGAATAGACACATTTGCTTAATATTAGACTGGACACCCAGGGAGGTGATGAGCGTGGGGTGGGGGAATGGGGGAGAGGGCAAAAGCCCAATCTAATTTGAAACAGACTGTATGTGGTTTCTCTCTATCCTATCTATACCTTCTTGTTCACATTTAAATTCAATGGTCACTGATAAGAACAAAGTCATATGTTGTTTGGTGATGTAACTTTTAAGAACAGAACATTTTTGTGTTAAAGAAATGAGCTACTTACATCATGAATAAGCTCCCCTTCCAAAAACTTGACTGGCTTTAAAGTAAGAAGGTGGTCAAAAAGGAAGGCATTTGGATCTTTCAATGCTCTTACAATACACCTAATATGAAAACAAAACATCTTATTTTTAAAGATAAGAATCTTCTAAGAGTTCACTTGTTATTTTCACAGCTTTTTACAGAGCATAACTTACTTCGTTTATAACATCAAAATGCTGTGGCACAGCAAATGGGCAAAAGCCAAACACATAAAACCGTGGAAGATACAAAGCAAAGAGTTCAAAAGTAAAGGTAATAAACTGAGTTCATAAGGCCCAGATGCCTAATTAAAGAACTCAACTATGTCTCCGCAGAAGCATTACCCAGGTTGGGGCCTCTCCCTTCCCAGTCACATAAATTATGACTTATTTTGAAAACATCATCTACTAATACTTAACGTGAACTTTAGAGTGTTGACGAGGCACCAGATTTTCTTGACCTTCACAAAGCGTACTCATTAGGAAGGTCTTAGAAAACTCAATTTGATGACTCCAAACTATTCTGAAGAATTCCCGATTTAGCTGGGAGCCTTCTAGGGTCTTCATTTGGGGTGAGAGGAAATCTTAATTCCAACATGGAGTATGTTTTCAAATTTCATGTGGTTCTTTCATGCAATTTCCAATGTTTTAACATCCCTCTAATTTACTCTATAAGTAATGCAGTCACTTGACTTTTAGCCATAGTCACAAATATAGCATTAATTTTACGGTAATTACAATGTCTTAGAAAAAAGTTTTGAAGAACTCTTCTGAAGCAATCTAAGAATTACCTGTGGGCATCAACCCGAGCCTGAGAAGCATTGTCCTCTGTGTAACTTCCTAACAATTCCACCATGACTTTTGAAGCAGTATCACTAAGGGGGAGGGGAAAAAAAATTGTTTTAGGAACTTAAAAAAAAAAATAACTACAACTACTATCCAGATATTTCTGTAACTTCATTTTAAAGAAAAAGTTAAAATGAAATTGTCTTCAAAATGATGTGAGTGAGGGGGGGCGGAGCCAAGATGGCGAACTGCGGACAGCTTTCTCTGTAAACTCCCAGGACATTCCCTCAAACTCAGACAAAGTAAACCTTCCAACTGGTTTCTAAGTGAGAGCAACTCCAAGCATTCGGACTACAACGCACTTCTATCAAAGATCTACAGTGAAAGAACTCCGGAGAAGGTTAGCCTCAGGGGAAATCGGCCTCTGGTCGCAATCAGACTCCAGCTGGGGCGGAAGTCAGGGCTTCGATAGAGGGGCGGATTTTGGGCACCCAGGAAGCCCCTGGGCTCTGCTTGCGGGCAGGTGCTTTGGCAGATCTGCCTTTGGAAAAGGGTGGATCCAGACCAGCTGAAAACGTGGTTCTAGTGCGAATCTAGCCAGACCAGCCTCAGACCAGAAGTCAACTCGGCAAACTGCCCCAGGGCAAATACAAATCGTTGCAGTTTTCTCCGGTTTTGACCAATATCCCAACTTTAAATCATGAGCAAGAAGCAGAAGAGAGCTCTCACCATAGAAAGCTTTTACGGAGAAAAAATAGAACAGTCCCCAGATCCTGACATTATGAAAACAATCCCAGATGAAGCCACAAAGGCAGACTTAAGTTGGTCTCCCTTTCAGAAGGCTTACCTGGATGATTGCATTAAGAATCTCAAAAGAGAGCTAGAAGAAGAATGGGGAAATAAATTGAGATCAGGGCAACAGAAATATCAAAAACTGGAAAATAGGACTGGTGAATTGGAAAAAGAAAACAGTTCACTGAAAAACAAAATTGGTGAATTGGAAAAAATCACCAATTCACTGGAAAATAAAAATGGTGAACTGAAAATGATGTGAGTGAACAATTTTAACCAGCAAAAAGGGGCAAGTTAGGGTAAATTAAATTTGGCTTATCATAAAATAGTTATCTTCATTCTTCATTTCATTCTCTTTAACTGATCAAGCACCAGACAGAGAAAGCTTTTCTTAGCTAGCAGAAACAGGTTTTTGTTATTTAGAGTACTTTTCATATACACATCTGGATTCAATCAGGGAAAAATAAGTAGAAGCTATACCACTTATTTCAAAAACACAAATGCTATTCTTAAAAAACAAAAAAAACAAAACCAACCCCAAAACCAACCCAAAGTAATGTTTGCCAGAGATCTTTTCCTTTTCAATTTTCAGTCAGAATTTGTACACTGATTAAAAGAGAACATGTAAATGTAGTTAGTACAAAGGATGCTAAGTCTCATCCTTCATCCCCAAGTTTTTGTCAAATAGTGAGTCCTTATTCCAGAAGCTGGAGTCTTTGGGTTTATCAAATACTAGATTACTGTAGTCATTGACTACTGTGTCTGGTGAACCTAACTTATTTCCCATCCTTCATCTCAAAAAAGAATGATGTTATAAGTTTAATACCCACTTTACAAAATAAAACATACTAAGTGTAGACTGCAGGTACAATGGATAAGTGTGTTGGGCTATGTGGCCTTGGTCATGAACCTTTCTAAGACTCACTTTATTCATTTCAAACAGATAATAATAGTAATAATGGCACCTTCTTCAAAGGATTCATTGTTTCAGACTGAATGAGGAAATCTATAAACATTTATCCCTTCTACCTCACAACTTTCCCCATCATAGTTTTGACATATTACAGGTCAGCATAAGAAAATAAATGGGAATTTTTAGGGAGTTTTGTGGAAGCTGCAGATGACATGCAGATGACCTAGAAGTTTAGAAAATCAGAAATCCATAAAATATGTGGCTAGTATATAATTTCAACCCAAATTTTATAATAAGGTCCTGAAAACACTCCATAAAAGAAAAAGAAGAAAATTGAGATTTCTTCTCTGGTATGAAGGGAAGACCAAAAAAATGTACATGGATTTTTCAGATTGCAGAGGTGTTATGCCCGCAACCCCTGAAATGTAGAAGGGGTGACTATCAAGAATTTTGCAGACCTTAAAGTAAAAATTAAAATGGAAAAAAAAATATATGTAATAATAACTAATTAATATAAAAATAAATTTAAAAAAATAAAGTTGCCATCATCATCAATCCTCCTACTGTTTTTATTTCATTCATAAGTAGTTGTCTTGTGGCATCCCCACAAAAATGGTGTTCTGTTTTGCTGGATCACTTAAGCTAACATTAAGCTAATGTATCGGCTTCAGATAAATTTGTGAAACTCAGGTTGACTTCCCAAGGGCATAAATTCTTTCAACAAATAGTCACAAATCTAATTATAAGGAGATGCTCACCTCTCAAACTTTCGAAATGCTATGACATGAAGAACAATAAAGGTCAAATTTTACTCATTTTTTAGACTCTGAGGGAAAAAGGAGAGATTAATCTTTAAATATTTCTTTTCTGGTTAAATTTTTAAGTAGCTTAATAACCAGTCTGGCTTAGTTTTCACTGAAGAGTCTATGGAGAGCTGAAAGGGATCTTCATCATCTCCTCCAAACCATCACTGTACAGATGAACAAAGAGAAACTTATAAAATGTGGTCTGCTCATACCAGTCAGTGATAGAATTGGATTCTAACTTGCATTTCCTCATTTCTAGTCCAGTGTCTTTCCTTTCCTATTTCCTGGCAAATGGGCTGATTTCAAAACTGGGGGTGAGGACAATTAGCTCACATCCACGGCTTCTTCATGGTCCAAAAGAGATCAAGTCCCTTCCTTTCTTCAAGAAACAGTTTGAATAATTGTCACACAAGGGGGTTGTTCTCTAATCACTAGCATGATACATAATTTGGACAGTGAACCCTGGTTGAATTGCTAAGTGACAGTAGGAACTCCGGGCCAGCTGCCTTGACAACAACACTAAAGCCAATATTTAGTAATTTTATATCATGACATCTAAGAAATTGAGAATGAAGTTGCTCAGAAACAGTCCTGGGTACACAGTGACAGCATCTAATCAAGGGGAAGTCCAATGACAGTAAGAGCATTAATAAAGGGCAGGGTGTCATGGGGGGAGAGAGAGGGAAAGACAACAATGCAGAAGATGCTTGCTGAACACCTTGCTACTTGAGAAATAGATATAATTTGTTTCTCATGGTAAACTTAATTTCAAAACAATTTTAATCCACAAATGGTTCTAAAAAAACTGGGAGACTTCATAAATTATGAAAATCTGAAGACAACAAAATATGGCTTTAACTTTAAAATAAATAATTTCATTCAAATATTAAAAAAAATTAGCTTTTCTAAACTGTCTCTATTGACATCTTAAAAACACTAAGAATGGAATGCTGCTATGGGTTTCCCAGTATGTTGGAGATGGTGCCCACCGATCCAGGAGAATGAATCAGGTCATGAGTACAAGGTCACTGCTTATTTTCTTTTCTGCCAAAGAGGGGGAACTGCTTGGAAAAACTTTCAGATTTTCTAGCTTTCAAGAAAAACAAACTTTCAAAAAATTTCCTACAGATCCTATGTAGTAGGTTGTCGGCAAAAGGATTTACATGATTTTAATTCAAGTAATATTTAATAAAGAATCTTTCAGCCATAAGAACTAGAGTAAAAAGGTATGCTGAAACTATTCTGAAAACCAGTCTTTCAAAATAAATGAAATAATTTAACAAATTGCCATGGATAATAAAAGTTCTTGGCAGTCAGAAGTTGATATGATATCCCAACCCCAGATTTTTAATTTTGAAAACAAAGGGCTACTCTTCACTAGTCAAAACACTATATATTAATCCCATTAAACTGCACTAACCCGATCATTTCTAGGTATGCTATTAAGTCAGTGGTACTTTAAAAAAAAAAAAAAAAAAAAAAAAAAAACAACCAACATTTTGGGTGTGAGAAATTTGTTGGGTTCAAAACTATCCTTAGAATTCCCATCTTTTGGGAAACTTAATAGGCACCAATTTAGCACTGTCTCTACCACGAAGTTTTGTCTCAAAGATACTGTTTATACAAGAAACTTTGATTGTGTTAACTTTGATTGATAGACCCCCCCCCTTTGCCATTAAACAACAGAGATAGCACTACCACGCACCAAGACATCAAAGCACCATTAAATAATAAACTTGGCATAAAGCTATGAAGCTTGAGGATTAACATTTGCACCATTTTATGAACAAAAGCAAGAGTTTTTTTTTTATGTTTAAAGATTGCAAAAAGATTCCACTATTAACTTTACAGTCATCTTTCTAGATTGAACTGTTTAACTTAGAATTAAACGAAGAAGCTCTTAAGATACCAATCTGAACAGATGCATCGAAAAACCACGTTCAAACTAAGCAGGGTAGAATGCACAGAATGAGATTTATGGCAATTTTGTGACTTAGAAAGTGGAGCCAAACTATTCACCCTGCTTAAATGTTATCCAATATACCTGTCTATAAAAAGACCCTCACCCACCTATAATTCCTGAACCATTTAAAATTATTTCATTAGCTCTGAGTACCTCTTCTTGCAGTCCACGAGTGCTTCATAAAGTAGTCTCAAAAGAGTATGTTTTTTTTCAGTGTTGAGGTTCCAGTCGGAAATCCATTTCCGAACCTATAGGAATGAGAAGAGATTCAAAGTTGGCCCCACAGTCTAACATAATAGTTTAGAAGAATTATCATTTAGAACTTCTGACCTTTTTCTTTTTAGAAGTAAAATTTAAATCCCTCCCACCCCCCTTACAGGTAGGAGGAATACTCCAAGAAATAACTTACTTGATCCAATTCAGTTGGAATGTACTGGATGGCTCCACAAGATGCTGCTACTTTAATAAGACTGCAATATACTGTGTATCTTACTGGGGTATTCTTATCCATTCCATGGAAAAGATTACTCAATCTAGTCAAAAAGAAAAGATTAAAACCAACATCTACTACTTAAGATTAACTTGTATTCTTTCACACATGTACAGTGTTAGTCATTAATATCTAGTAAAGATCAATAGCAATATAATTTCCAAAGATGACTCTACAAGTGGTACAATGAAACTATTTCCTCAAATTTCAACCTCTAAATTTTTGCTTACAATTGCAGCCTCAGGGATGGACGTTCACCTTCCCGAAATTTAACCAGCTTTTCACACAGGCTTTCAATCAAAGCTTCTTGCTTGTCAGGCTCCAGGATCAAGAGGAGTGATACAACGCTGTTCATCACACTTTCGACATCTATACAAACATTAGTGGTACAATCAATTGTGATATAATAATGCTAAATGCTTTTACTAAAGGAATGTTTATGTGATAAGAGTATTGATAAGAATAAAGACCTTTAAATAGGGTTCCAATCTGTAAAAAGGTCTAAACCGATTCCTTGTAACTGTGTCCAGAGAGTTAAGAGATTCTTTTTCTTCAACATGTTGCATAAAAAATGAAGTCCTTCATCACCTCAAATTATGCTATTTTTTTTTGAATTTTCAACATTCAAGGAACTAGATATATATGTATATATATAATACATATTCACATGTAAATAGGTGATGACTTATCAGCTATATACATATACACATTTCACTGGCATGCTGTTCAAGTATAAATTATCTATTAGATTTGTATAACTTTTCAGGCTTTAAGACTATTCATTTAATTCTAAAATAGTAAAGATAGTTTAAATATTTCTACAAGTTTATGGTAAATATGGAAAAGATAAGAAGCCAATTAAAAATGTTAAGTTGAAATATAATTAAGAATTGAATTATGAACAGGCCATTTTCATTCTTGACTTATATTAAGAAAACCTAGTTAATATAATTAATGTTTCAGATCATTAGAACTCACTTCTAAAGAATATGAAAAGTATTTGTTCTTTTAATATATGTCACCAAGGAGAAAGGGAAAATATTCTTTAGCTTTTTTTTTTGTTCAAACTCACTTCAAGACTGTCCAATATGAAGGTAGTTCCCTCCCCCATTTTTTGTTTAGATGCATGCTTTCATCAGTGTAGATTAACTTTACCAATGCAGTTTGGCAATATCTCTATAATCCAGTCTTTTACTTCAGGCACTGAAAGGGTAAAAGTGCCTGTGTGAGGAAGGTGCTTAAATTAGGTCTTCCTGACCCAGGACTAATCCTCTCTCTACTATGGCACAATGCCTCTTCTATTGTAAGATATGATGGACCCTCTGAGAATATGCCTAGCCCAATAAATACAGGCACCTCTCATCTGCTAATTACTGTTAACACAATGTTTGTTAAAATAATGTCACTTAAGGGGCAGGACTGAGTCAAGAACTGAAGCTTCTTTGACAAGATATGGTCTTGTCATATGGGAGGCAAGCTGGAGGCTGGCTAAAGGTTTTATACAACTGCCAGGCTGGAGATCACACCACCACCCAGTCAAAGAAAATCAAGGCTGAGCTGAGACAGTTCTCAGGAGGCTGGCCTACCACTAAATTCTGTGGACTTAGATACAATTTGGAGGAATCATGCCTTAATTAAGATATAGGTCAAAAGACCTGTACAACAAATTTTAAAAGCCATCACAGGAAATTTTAAATCATAAATTTCTTATGAAAAGAAATAACATGCTCAATGAAATGTACCTGTGAATTT
Organism: Myrmecobius fasciatus; assembly: GCA_023553655.1. NCBI lineage: Eukaryota > Metazoa > Chordata > Mammalia > Dasyuromorphia > Myrmecobiidae > Myrmecobius > Myrmecobius fasciatus. The sequence continues at coordinate 95,278 of JAJPUD010001206.1, read as the reverse complement.
TCTAAAAAAGAACATCAGGGACAAACCTTTATCATCCTCTTTTAGACAAACATCACACGCTTCAATGATCTGAGCTAAATCTACATGAAGTCCACCTTCAGAGTTCTCTTCAGAGATTTCAGCTCCTTTAGATTTCAGGTAAGCTCGAAGTTCTGCAGCCTATCAACCCGAAGAAATTGTATACAGGATTTATATGTATTACACACATTATATATCTAAATATCCAGATGCCTGATAATAGACATAGAATTATACATATACATACATTTCACAAACTTGTTTAGAAAAAAAAATGTAAGTCTATAGTTATTGATCAAAAATCCCTCCATTTCATAATTCTGCAGTCCCAAGTGGTTTTCCTTCAGAATGGGAATGCTATCATCACTTCCCTACTTCCTAACTCTAAATAGAAATATAACTATAATCAAATACAAGGATATAAAACTATTTAGAACTCTAAGGAACTTCATGATAGTCCTCAAAGCATTCAAAACTATACGAGATCCTCCTAAAATACTCTGAATGCCTCACATTTAGATACTTTAAAGTAGGATTCTTAACCTGGAAACTTGCAAAAAATAAAATAAAATAAAATTTAAAAATATTTTAACAATTATTTTAATATAAATGGTTTAATTTTAAGCTTATTCTTTTCTTCCATCAACAAACATTTACCAAGCCCCTATTCTTACCTAGCCATGGGAGATCAAGGGCTACATTAAGCTCTTTTATGAAGAATAAATCTTTACTTGTGTGTTGGCTCAATTCATTACTTCCCAAGTGAATAATGCACTAGGAATAATGAATGGCTAGTCTTTGAGGGAGAAAAGTAGCTCAAATCCAGAGCTAGAATGACCCTTTTCTACCAAGAAAACTCTACTCGGGCCACCTTTTTAATCAACGCCCTTATCTTCCAAATATCCAGTCTTACCCCAATCTAGAACTTACTACTGCTATACCTATTCTTGTAAGCGTGGAGTCCTCTATCATATTCTACTGGAGCAGGGTTCTCTCCCTCTCCTCTCAGACAATAATTAGCTAATCTACTAAAACTGCTAAACAATGAAATAATGGGAGAAGGCTCTTTAAGTCTATAAATTTAAAATGTCTTAAAGCTTTTTATAGAATTTGCTCTTTATATTTCATGCTAGTGCCTTACCTATTAAACTACCTTGTATTTATTCTGGATATATTGATATATGTACTACTTGTTTCTCCCATTGAAATGTTCCTTGTTAGTAGGGATTTTATTTGTATTCCTTAAACTTAGACCTAGCACAAACTGATGCTTTATGTGACACTTAATAGCTAAATGATTAAAACAAACAAACAAAAAACATAAAACTTAACAAATCTGTTATGCTTACCTGTATACATTAAAAATTAGCATACAGTCATTTAGAGGAGCATGTTATTACATATTCAGAACCAATGGAGATAGATATAAAATAGATACATATACATACAATACACACAAGCTTTTCAAAATGTTAAAACCTAAGGATATTTAAAAATATGACCCATCTTCTTTAAGAGTTTGATGACTTCTGAAATATAGAAAATACAGTGATAAATACAATGTTGTTGTACCTTAAAGGCACTTACAAATAAACAGGAAAAATTTTCTGTTGTATAGGGAAAAACATTTTGTTTGCTTAAACTACAAGTTTTTTTTTTTTTTTAAAGGATGAAACAATTCATGAAATTCTTTCCTCTTGGGCAAAAATTTAGCTCTTCAAATTAACAACATCAGACAGCTTGAGTCCTTTCAGCTTCCAAGTTTCTATGATTCTAGAGAGCCCTTCTTTCTAATGGACACTTATTTTCTTAATGCAACAGTTTTTTTTTTAAGCAGCTTAAAAACAAAAAATTAGTTTTCACTGTTAATCAGGCAAACTTATTTTGCTGTTATTCTCCTGGATGCTCCCTATGCATCTGATACTTAACAGGACCCAAACAGACCAAACTCCACCATATCTAAACTTCCCTACTTCAAGTAAATCTTAAACTGCCTCTTCACCTTGTTTGTACTCTCAGCCGTCCTTGACTCTCCCCAATTTTAAACTGTCAAATCTTTTATTCTACATCTACATCTCTAGTTCTTTCATCCCAGTTCAGACTTTATTTCTCTCAAATGAGTTTCCCTGCTTCCAAGTCTCTCCCCTTTGACCACAATATCCTCCCTATTGCTTCTGAGGTATAACATCACATTCAATATCTCCCCACTGCTTCTGAATATATATTGCTCAGCATAACATTTAAAGCCCTCCACAATTTGGATCCTATTTGCTTTTCTAGTCAGTCATATTTCATACCATTTGGCTTCTCTATAAACTCTGCATTCTAACCAAACTGGAAACCAAGTTGTTTGTTGAACGCTGCATACAAACCCCACCTTTGTGTCTTCATTCAGTGCCTCATTCTTTAAATAAACTCCCTCAAGTCACCTTTTATTACTGCTATGGACTTCTATGAGAAGATTCAGCTGAAGATGCAACCACACCTCCCTACCCTTCTCTATTCCTTCCTTACTGCTAAAAGCCATTTTCTTCTAAAATTATCCTGCATTATACTTATCCATATATGTCATATTCTTGGTATTGTGTGGGTTTTTCAAGGACAGGTATATTTTGTCCTTTTATTTCTAGCACCTAGGACAGTGCTGTGCAGTGACACTTAACATGTGTGCTGAAATATCATAATTTCTGAAATAGGGTTTATTATACTAATAAAACAACACAAACGCTGTGCCACACTGACATTTTTAATGAAATCTTGTAAAAACATTTGTTTCCTAAATTTGGTCTATTTTCTTTTCAAATTGGCTTGAAATTCAAAAAGGCTCTCTACTAAAGACTAGATATAAGAACTGAATTGCAGATAAGGAAGAAAGGAGCCGGGTGCAGAAGTTGTTTGCTGAAGCTGCTAACATTTCCATCATAGGCAAGGGAAATCACCTAAATGGGAATGTCTTCAGCATAAGAGAGCTGAGTTTGCCATCTTCTAGGCTGCATCCCTTTTAGTTATCTCCCTTAACCTCATGTTTTTAAATCCTATAGTGCAAGAATATATCTGCATTTCTCTTCTTTTTTTCCTTTACAGGGGAATAACAAAGGAACATCAAGGGATATATAAATATAACCACAAAATTAAAAATCTTGGTCTTTGGGGCACCTAGTTGGTGTAGTGGATAGAGCACCAGCTCTGGTCAGGAAGACTAGACTTCAAATCTGGCCTCAGACATTTAACACTTCCTGGCTGTGGGACTCTGGGCAAGTCACTTAATCCAAACCAAACCAAACCACACCCTATATATTTAAGCCGCTATCTCAAGTATTTTCCATAGTCTAGCATAAGCAATACTTGTCAACAAGCATTTACTAAGTACTTACTATATACCATGCACCAAGCTAAATGCTGGGGATACAAAGAAAGGCAATTAAACAATTCCTGTGAGCACTTAAGGAACAGTTTAATGATGAGGGAAAGAGGGGGTGTTGCAGACAGCGACACAACATGCAAAATCTAATAGATACAGAGGACATGCAAAAGTCAGGCAACCACAGAGGAAGATGTGGGGCTGCTGCTACCCTTCTCTTTAGCTGGATTCTTATGAACTCTATTAAGCACTGTTCCAAGCTGCCTACTGAGTGCAACTCTGCCTCACTTTTAAATCCAATTTATGCGATCATCATCCTGTGATGTCACTGGCCTCTTTAAAAATGAAGGAAAAACAACTATGGGTTTATGATTCTGGAAAGTTTTAGGAGTGGAAGTAGGATTTGAGGATATTATTATGTGGAATAGCAGGAATGGGGCATTTGGGAAATGGAACATGTTCACTCCTGAAAGTGTTGATCTATTCTCCAGCAATCATACCAAGCAATGTTGTCTAATGTTAAAATTTTACTTGCCTCAAGAGACAGAAATAAGAGCAATGGGTAGAAATTGCAAAGGGGCAAATTCTGGCTTGTGATAGGGAAAACCTTAACAATACAGGAATGGACTGCTTTAGAAAGAGAGTAAGCTCCCCAGAGACCTTAGTTTGGGCTTAATGGCACAAATTAGCACACATCTTTGCTTTTCTGTTCACTTGGTATTTTTCCAAATAGAATACAAATTCATTGAAAGCAGAAATTGATTTTTTATTTTATTTCTATATGCCCAGTGCTTTGTCCATCATGGACTTTAAATGTTGGTTAGCCTGGAGCACTCCCAAAGTTTCTCTGTGATTTTATGAGGGCAGTAGTCTGATTTATAGGAGGTATATACTAGAATAATGTTTCAAAAATAATGTTTCAAACAAGGCAAAAAATACTTTTTGTCCACTTTTGAATCACTCTCTAGAGTTTATTCAATAAACACATAGTTTTCACCTGTCATCTTCACTTGCCACAAGTGCATGAAATGGATGAATCAAATTTAGAGTAGCAAGCAACAAATCATGATTTGACTAATCTACTACCTATTTCAAAAATGAGAAAAACATGACCTGATTTAGAAATTATACCATAAGACTAAAATATGATCACAAGGCCTCAAATTCAAAGAAAGGGACCTTAAAGGTCACCTACTCCCTCATTTTTAAGAGGTGGTACTTCTGCTTGTCAGGGCAAATAATGGACCACTCTGTGACCCTATTGCATTAGTCTTCTCTGACAGCTTATTCTCTCTATCATTCATGCTTTCTAACCTTTAATTTCTCTCTACTTGCTGCTTTTCTGAATACAAATACACCCAACTTCCTCATCCTCAAAAAACTCTTACTGAATCCATCTGTTCCAGCGAGCTATTGTCCAGTATCTCTCCTCCCTTTTACAATCCAGCCTCCTTTCCTTTAGTTTTAACTCTTCAGTTTTCTTCTGACTTCATCATTCAACCCAAACTGTTCTTCCTTCAAATTACCACTGCTCTCTTTAATTGCTGAATTTAATAGCCCTTTCTCAATATTCATCCTTCTTGACTTCCTGGAAGTCTCTCAAAGTGCTCAATCATCAGTTTCCATGATGTCACTGTCCAGTTTCTCCATCCTTCAGTTTTTTGTTTTTTGTTGCCGGATCTCCATTAAAGTTACATCAGGTAACATGGTGGGGGTCTCACAGTACTCTGTCCTGGTCTCTCCTCCCATTTTTAACACTTCACTTGGTGATCTTATCAGCTCCCACGGATTTAATCTGTATCTCCATACTATGCCTCTGGGATCTACTCATTCAGCTCTGGCCTGTCTGCTGACCTCCTGTTTCAATTCTTCAAATATCTCTGACACCTCAAAATGGATATTCCATAGACTTCTTAAACTCATTATGTCCAAAAAGGAACTCGTCTTTCCCCAAAGCCCTCCTCCCTCCCTTCCTAACTTTCTTATTACAATCATGAGTCCTACCAGCCTCCCAGTCCCTCAAGCTCAGATCCTGGAAGTTCTCCTCCTCCTCCCATCCCTGATAGACCCATTCAATGGCCAGTCTTGCCTGTGCTTTCTTTGGGCACACACCTAGGCCTTGACCCTAGGGCAGGCCCTCACCTTCTCATGCCTGGCCTGGTCAAAGCCCCTCTCTGTGCCAATCCATCTTACCCTCAGTTGTCAGTGACCTTCCTGAAGTACAAGTCTGAACACCCTCAGGTTTGCTTGTAAAGCCTTTCTTAACCTGGCCCTTGCCATTTTTACAGTTCTCTTTCCCCACCCTCTCCCGTAAATCTGTCACCCAGTGACACTGGCCTCACAAGCCACATTATCCCCAGACTCTAGGCTTTTTCAGTGGCTCCCTTTTAAGTCTTGAACAATCTCTCCTTCCTCATCTCTATGAAAACCCAACTGTATCCTAACACTGAGCAATAGGAAATGAGGCTAATTAGTTTCATCCTATCACCCCCACTATGTTTATATTCCCCCCTCCTCCCTTTCCTTTTTTCCAACTCTGGCCCACACCTTTTCATTCCCTTCTGTTAGACACTGTCACCTTAGAATCACAGAACCCTAGAGTCTGAAGGAAGCACAAATGGCACTTTGTTTTACCTTGGACTGTTTATTCTTAACTTCCTAAAATACTTAAATTACTTAAAATTCTAACTTTTTGTTAAAAACTTTAAAAAAAATGTTAAGACTTCAATTTCATTTTTTTTAAGTTTAGATTTTTAGTTCACTTTTAGTTTTCAGTTTAGGCAAGAGATTTTTCACAGGCCACCTACAAAGCCAGTAATAACATTACAATCATCAAAAAGCATTTCAACATGATTCAAATGAAACTATACACATTGTCATTTTATCTTAAATATACATCTTATCATCTGATAATTAACCTTTTCTTTCTTTCTTTTCTTTTTTTTTTTTTTTTACAAGGACAGGACAATGACAAAACAGTTCTTCAAACAAAACCCCATTTCCCACCTCCTTGTTGCTGCACAGACTGTCCCAGTCTATGGGACTCCAATGCATTCTTGCTTCACTCTCATGTCTCAGAATTTAGTTTCAAAGCTCAGGAATACCTCAGTTTCTATTGTCTCCCCATCTCCCATTACTTTGTATTTTACTTTTTAAATACTTTGTACAGGCATTAGGTCACATGATCTCCCCCCAGACATAACATCTTTCTTTGAGGGTGGAGATGGTTTTATTTTTGTCTATGTAGCCCCACTACCTAATATATAATAATAAAACCACTGATTAAACCACAGGAAAAACAGCAAACACAGGCATTTCATAAAAATATAAGTTTCACAAAGATCAAACAGATTTCCCAGCTCCAGATGAGTAGCTCATAAATTAACATAACAAAAAGTACAAGATGTGACCACCAAGAAACAGTGCAAGCCAACAAAATGGACCAGTGCAATTCTGAAAGTGTATAGATACCTATCTATATAAAGCTTAAAACTGCAGCAAGACTTTGGGCACCGTGAACCGGTGGTACAGCAGATAAAGGGCTAATTTCGGAATCAAATTTTTCTTCTAGCATATACTGTTCACACGATCCTTCGTTTAACCTCTAGTTGCTGCCTATCTATAGCACTCTAATCATCAGCTGCTGCAAAATTGCTGATCTGCTGAGAATATAGTTTCCACATCGGGTTTGAAAAAGAAAGCAACATTGAACCTTAACAATAACTGTGTCAGGGTGCAGCGAAGAAGCTGAGGCTCAGAGAGATCCGGCCCCCTCTTCACTGTCCCTGCCCCTCCCAGGGTGACGTTCTTTAAGCCAACTTCGACCAAATCTTTCCGCTACACAAAATCCCAGGAGCTGCCCCTTATTTTCCAGATTGAACCTTCCATATCTGGGGCTTTTTTTCCCACCTCTGTGGTCTTTTCTGCCTCTTCAATGGGGTGACCCGGCCCCCTGGCCTTCTCAGCTGCATACCCAGTCCCAGGTCTGAAAGACTCTCCTTCCTCATTAGTGCCTTTGGCCTTCTGCCTGTCACCCCCATTTATCCCGTCCGCAGCTCTACAGTTGTTTCCCTATTGGCCTATGATCTCCCTGAGAGGAGAAAGGCGCTTAATAAATGCTGATTGTATGACAAAGTACACACGTGTAGGTACAGACTAGCCTATGCTTGAGAAACGCTTTTAAAACAGCTCTGGTCCACCCGTTGGAGTCACACCCAGTACACAGAGGTGCCCCAAGACTTCCCCACCTCCCACCCCCCCACGACGCCTCCGGGTCCAGAGCTCCGCAGGGTCACGGCTTCCTGGCTAGGAGGGAGGTCAGACACCATCTCTAGTCCAACTTTCCCATTTTACAGATGAGGAAACAGGAGGCCCAGAGAGGGGGCGTGACTCGCCCACGGTCACACAGCGATAAGTGGCAGAGGCAGGACGGAGACCGACTTCTCCGTCGCCAATCCTGCGTGGGCTCCGCTCTTCTCCAGGGCTCGCCTGGGGGTGAGGCCCCAGCATCCCGGGCCGCCACGCCGGGCTCCTCGGCGCGCACTGCCAGTCAGTGCCCGGGAGCCCGGGCCCTCACCCAGCCCCAGAGCACCCCGCCACCACTTCCCGTCTCCGAACCCCCCACCCGCTCCAGGCCTCAAGCTCCGCTAGTGCCCGCCAGACCAAGCCCAAGCTGGCGGCTTTCTGGCCCCGCCCCCGCCCGCTCCGCGTTTCCCGCGCCCCGCGCATTCCCCGACGCCGACCTGGTCCTCCTCGGTAATGTCGATAAAGGCCGGGACGCTCATGGCGAAGGCTCTGGGCTCCGCCGCGGCCTCCGCTCGCTGTACCACGCCGACCGGAAAAGAGGCCTGCGTCCGGCTCCGCCGGCGCACAAGTCCTTCCGGGTCACCGCAGAGCGGGTCATGGGAGCGGGAGGAGGAGGGGCCGCGGGTCTGGGAGGCGGCCTCTTCCTCGCGCGGGCCGGGCGGCCTGGTCCCGCCCAGCCGGGGCTGGACTCCTCAAGGCCCAGGGCAGCCGCTGCCCTGCCGGGCCCCTCCTCACAGCATCCCCTACAGCTGCCCTGGGGAGGCCGAAGGCTGCCCTCCGTCCCGCCTCCCCCTCCCGAGCCCCGGAAACGGCTTCCGGCGGGGCTCGCCTCGTTTGGGTCCCTGCGCAGATCCGCCTCCGCGGCCCCTGCAATGACCCCTCCGGCGATCCGTCTGTCCGCACTCCCAGGCGAGAACGAGGGTTAGAACGCTTCCCTTCCTCCTCCAGACTGAATCCCGCGCGCAGGCGCGAGGTCGGGCGGCCACGTGCAGACCCCGACTGGAGTTTCCTGGCAATATCAGGCCCTCCGAGCCTAAGAGGGCCGAGGTGTCAGAGGCTCTTACCAGTTTGGAGTCGGAAAGGGTTTGAGAGGCTGATGGAAGGCAGCTAACCCTTCCAGCGCAGGCCACTTCACTCCTGCCTGCCTCAGTGTACTCTGCTATGAAATGGGGGCAATGTAATAGGCCCTTCTCTTCCAGGATGGTCGTGAGGGTCAAGTGATCTGCTGTCTGTAAAATGCCAACCGAGCGCAATGGAACGCTTAGCCATCTCGGCCTTCTTTCTTATCCAGCAAACCAAGACATAACGAGCTCCCCCGGGGCCCTAGCTAAGCCAGAACACAAATACACAGAAACTTTTGATAAAACAGAAACTTTGCCTTTTACTTCTGCGTGCAAAGTTAAAGTCAACCAAACGCTTCCTGCATTCTTGTGGGATCCCAGGGGGGGCAGCCCCTTCTCAGCCTTAAGTCAAACCTCCATCCCCTGGCGTCCATCCTTGGGAAGATCCTTTGCAACCTTAGCTGACCTGGGGCAGAAAGGGCCAAATGGACCAACCTCTGGTCAATATCCCTGGCAGGAAGTTATAGGAAGCTAATCTACTTCTGCCATTTGCACCATTACTCTTCATTTGGCTCCAAATAGAACCAATCTTTGCATGATCATCATAAGTTTTGTACTTGAAGTCTTCCTTTTCTGGCTTGCTAGAATCCGCTGGATTTTCTGTCCAGCTGGTAACCTCCATGTTTTGACGTTGTGGTTGGTCTTGTATTTTTTCTCTTCTTGCATTTTCCCCAAGCACTTGGACAGACCATTCAAGTGGTCCAAAGAAAAAAGTAAAATCCCAAAATTGGTTGTCTCCAAACCTCTTTCAGGATGTTGCCACCTGAGACTATAAAAGCCTTCTCTCTTGAGCTCTTTTCCTCCATATCTTTATGGATGTCAAACGTGCTGCCCTCAAAGGAGGCCCACAATACTCCCAAGAGTTATCCAAACCAAATTTAAATTTAGTTGGGAATTATTTGACAACAAATAAAAATATAATTAAACATAATTATACTAATATTATATTTTAAAATATAATTTTATAAACTATAAAATATTTAAAACATAATTATGTTAATATATTTTATGCTAAGTCAACATGCTGTTTGCAAGGATCTTTATGTACAGCTTGACTCTTCCTGACCCTATTTGGGTTTTTCTTGATTGCATTTCTTTCTCCAGCTCATTTTACAGATGAAAAAACTGAGGCAAAGAGGGTTAAATAATTTGCCCAGGGTCATAGAGCTACTAAGTATCTAACATTAGATGTGACTCATGGAGATGAGTTCAGGCTTATAGCTCTATCTACTGTACCACCTAGCTGCCCCTTATGGACAGATTAGTGGCTCCCTATTTCTATTTGAGTTTGATAACACTGTTCAACCTTATTATCCTTTTCTTTCTTTGCTCTATTTAAATCTTTGGTAATGCCAGCCCTTCCTACTTTGTCATAGTCCTGTCTCCATTTGCTTTTGGACTTTGCCCCTTTGGTCACCCTAGCCTTCTCCATCTTCATATTTCTTTATTTCCTGGTTTCCTATTTATAAATTCTTTCAAATTTAAAACCTTAAAAAAAAAAAAAAAACAGCAAACTTTCATTTGACCCTATCATCCTATATCTTGTCTCCTTTTTTATTGCTAAATTCCTAGGGGGAAAAAGTGCCATTCTACACTTGAATCCACAGTCTCACCTCCTCCTCACTTTTCAATCTCCTCACTTGATTGAAACTGCTCCTTAAGGTTATCAACGATCTCTTAATTGCTAGATTGCCATTTCTCACTCTTGATCCTTCTTGACCTTTCTGCAGCTCTTGACACTGTTAACCACTTTCACCTCTGGAATTCTCTTTCCCTCAGTTTTCTGGGCACTTCTCTTCTTGATTTCCCAAACTCTACCCTAAGTTCTGATCCCACTCGGACAACTGCCTGCTGGACATTCATCTACAAATCTCAAACTCAACAAGTATAAAATGGAACCCAGTATTCCCCTCCCATATGCCCACCTCCCTGAAACCTACCCCTTTTCCCAACCTACCTATCCTTCTTGTGACTCAAGTTCTTAACTTTAGTTACCCTTTCCTCTCTCTTCCCTCACACTGCATAGCCCATCCATTTCTAAGTCATTTCAAATAATTTCCACAATATCTTATATCCACTTCATTCTACTCACATTTCCATTCCTCAAAGCTATTGTTTCAATACTAGGTTAAAATAGACTTTCATAGCTTTCTAAATGCTCTCCCTGCTTCCAGCTCTCTCTGGTGTTATTGGGGTCTCTCTGATTAGGAAACTAAAAAAAAGGGCTACTTATCCTGAGCATCTTGCCTTACACTTTTGTGTGAAAAACAAAAGCTCTTACAATAATGGGCTTTCTATAAATCCTGATATTATTGGGGTCCTAATCCTCCCTTCAAATCCCCGTCAGATATTTTAGGAGCACATTGTCCATTTAGAAATGTGTCTCCCTACTAACTTTATGAGACTTTTATATAATTAAATCATATTCATTATCATACTGTTTCATTATAAATAAGTTAAATTATAATATGGCTGCATAATTTAAAATAATTTTACATGATAGATTCTGAAAAAAATTAAACTATATTGTATCAAAGCAATTCTAAGTTGGTTTTGTGTTTGACTACATATATTATATATGATATGTAACAGACATAAACCGAAAATTTTAGTGAATAAATTCTATTATTCAGTCATGTCCGATTGTTTGTGACCCCAAGGATCATAGTACTCCAGTGCTGTCTGTTGGGTTTTCTTGGATACTGGAATGGTTTGCCATTTCCTTCTCCATTGAATTAAAGCAAACAGAGATGAGTAGTAATTTACCTATGGGTCATACAGCTAGTTAGTGTCTCTGAAGATGGATTTGAACTCAGGTCTTTACTATTTTAGGTTCCCCACTCTATCCACTGAATTACCTAGCTACCTAGACAACCTCTAGTAAAACTAGAAAACCTACTCCTGATGGCAAATTCAGGATTTAAATATAAACTCCTGATATGCAATACTTAAGAGATTTTAATTCTGAAGTTGGACTGGGAGGTCCTAGTCTTGAAAAATTATAGGAGGAGATTCGGTCAATTATTTAAAAGAAAACATTTTCTATAAATGTTAGTTGGCCTATTTAAAAAAACGAATGAATGATTATGATTATGGAGACTTGTTGAATACTGTGGTAATTTAACACATCTTTCATCAGAGAATTTCAATAGTTTATATATAACTCAGTTTTATTATAGTTTTATTATTGAAATACTAAAATGATAGTTAAGCAGGTGGTTTGGTAGCTTGTTGCAAATGATACAGAGTCTCATTTGTAAATCCAAGTGTAGACATAAAAGGATAATTCTTAATTCTCAAAGGCTCTATCTAGTAGGAAAAAACCAGTAACAATTCTTCATTATTTCTTTGTAAAAAGCAAGAATTCACATGACATATAACTATTGTAATGTCCCCAAATTCTTTGACATTAATGGAGTCATAGTCATGACCCATGACTTCATAATTGCTTCAGTAATGTATATCATGAGGAGGAAAAGGCCCACAATGAACAACTGTTTATGCATACAGTCTGATTGAAAATGAGGAAGAATGAGGTGAGTATCATCAGGGAAGGATATCAACATTGAGTAAGTAGAATTACCTTAACTGGACTAAGCAGCATCAAGATATTTCTGTAATCCTTGATTTGGACCAGATGTGCTGTCTATAGCATTTTTTGCTCCCAGCAGTTCATAGGACTGATCCAGCAGAGCAATTCACATATTACTGTGCTCAAGATTTTCTATAAGTTGCTTTTAACTCCTCCTCCTCTTGCTCCTCCTCCTCCTTTTCTTTTCTTCCTCCTCCTCCTCCTCCTCCTCCTCTTCCTATTCCTCCTCCTCCTCCTCCTCCTCCTTCTTCCTCTTTTCCTTCTTATCCTCAAAACTAACATTTGGCATAATTTTTTTTTCAAAATCTTTTTCCCCTTCTAACCTCTCTCTTTCTCTAATGTATAAAATTGAATTTCTGGTGCAAAAGTTCTAGCATCAAACAGAAAGACTCATATTTCAAGGAATACTACCTCCCTGATTTTCTTTCTTTGTATCATAAGATCAAGGTGAACTGTCCTCCCTCCAGAGTGGCTCAATAAACTGTTAACTTCAGAATTAATCATTTCTAGCCTCCCCCCCCTCCACCATCATAAAAGAACTTCCTGAAGCATAGCTGTTTGGGGGGGTGGAAGGAATCCAGTAAGTTTCAGTAGAAATTGACACTAAAGGAAAACCAGCTTGTCTGATACCTGTAATAAGCGTGTGCAAGTTTGGGGGTAGTTTTCCTTGGAATTAGGTCTTCCAACAGTGTTTTAATTGCAATTGTCATAAAACATTCTAAATTCAATACCACCTTTGTCTAGAAACCATATATTCAGAAATTTGTGTGTAAAAGTGGGCTGTGGGTGGAGTGAAGCAGAATATGACTAGAGATGAGCATATTTGGACTCTAATCTGGTTGTCACCAATTAGTTGTATGGTGTTGGGAGAAATCACTTAAATCTCTTTGGATCTTGGATCTGTCACATAAGAATAATACTATCTCAACAAGTGTTAGATAGTTCTTCCACTGACAAACAGGGAATATGAACTGGGATTAGACCAGTGTGAGACAATTTAATTTTATCCTCCTGAAATGGGTAGTTGCCATTACTAATCCTCAGCACAGAGGATGGTTTAATTCTGCTGCTTTTTAAAATATAATCATAGAGATGAAAGAACTTTAAAAAAAGAATGATCTATAAATATAAGGTATTATTGTTAAGTTTTTGTCAAACTTAGGCATTCTAAAATTCTCTATTAACAAACACTGTATAAAGCTTTGTACATACATACCTCATTTTATTATGCTTTACTTTATTATACTTTGCAGATATTGAGATGGTTTTTGTCGTTTTTTTTTTAAACAAATTGAAGGTTTGTGGCAACCCTCTGTGAGACAAGTTTATCAGCACCATCTTTCCAATAGTATATGCTCACATTGTGTCTCTGTGCTACATTTTGGTAATTCTTGCAATATTTCAAATTTTTTCATTATTATTACATCTGTTAGGGTGATTTATGATTAGTGATCTTTGGTGTTATTATTAAAATTGTTTTGGGGAGTCACAGACTATACCCAATAAGATACCCAACTTAACCAATAAATTTGTATGTACTCAGTCTACTTCCCCACCAGCTATTCCTTCTTTTTCTCCTTCTCCTCAGGGCTCCCTATTCTCTAGGTCCAACTATTGAAATTAGGGTGATAGCTGTGTACCTCTTCATAATATGTTGGTATTTATTTTGTAAAGAATTTCATGTGTTATAGCAGAGGCTTAGGGTATCCAGTTGACAGTATTGACAAATTAGAGGGAACAATTTTTTAAAAAGTACCTAAGATACCCAAATACCACATGCCAACTCTGCTTGTGTCATATACAATCTACTTTATATTATATATATTTATGCATATATTTATTTTATTGATTCATTGATTCATTCATTTATTCTTCTTACTACTGCTACTACTGCTACCACCACCACCACTACTTCTATGACTACCACCACCACCATCAGTGCCACCATTGTTGCTACTTATTTATGTCCCTTACTAGATTATACCTCTGCCCATTTCCTCCTCAGATTGCTTATTGTAGTTTAGAAATTATTAGATTCTCAAAAGTTTTACCAATGAATTCAAACCCTAGCATGAAAAAACTTCAATCTAAGAACTGTGAAAAGACTATTATCTGAGGATTAATCTAATTTAAAATAGGCTCAATACCAGTCTAACCATGAAGTGATAAATTTTCTTGGTCACAGCAAGTTATGAAAACCACCTACAGAGGCAAAAAGGCTAGCAAGTATGGGGTGTGAGCTGCTTTGTGGATTGAATTGCACATTTCAAAGTATTAATATATTAAATCCTTAACTCTTTGGAAACTTATGGTTTGATATCTCCCTTTAATACCATGAATAATATCTTATGTAAAGCAGGTGCTGAGTCAATATTTGTGAAATGAATAAAAAAATCTATTGTTCTGAAAGACTCATGGAGGAGGTGAGACTTAAGCAGGTGAAAAGAAAGAGTCAGAGAGCATTCTGGGCAAAGGGAACAAAAGGTAAGTTTACCTGTGCTTGGTTTCAGAAGGGAGGATTCTGATTTAACTGTTGGGTTGAAGAGGTAGGGTGAGGTCAGAGCATGGAGGTTCTTGAAGCTAGGGAGAAGCGTTTAGACTTGTCATGATAGACAATAGTCATTTGTAAGTTCTTATCCAGGAGAATAAGATGGTGAAGGCAACATTCTGATAATAACTCTGACTTAGATGTTGGTAGTTATAAAAGTGAGTAAGGGCTAAATGTAACAAAACATGTCACAAGAAGAATCAAGGAGGAAGACTGATATGCTAGACATTCTAAAGGGAGATTCACTATGACATTAATTACCTGGTTGGAGAGCATGAGGTCAGGATAATAAGGGATCCCAAGATTGGGTTATTGGAAGAACTGCAGTTCCATTGACAAAGACTACCAGTAATTCTGTAGTTGACAGGTGTGAATTTCACCGTTAGATAGTGGTGCTAATTTGGGGGTGGTTCTTATATTTTCCTCATAACTTACATTCAGGTGTTGTTACCATTTTTCATATTCATATGTCTCCATAATGTTCCAGCAGGCTGACTATACTTTGCAACTAATTCATGTGCCAAAGTAACTGAGAACAGTAAACAACTTTGAAGACTTAATGTCTCAACTAATATCAAGACATTTAGAAATGGAGTAATAAAAGCAATCTATGAACTTGATAGAATTTATAGTACACTTCAATCTTGTATCAGTCATACCAGATGTTAATAGTGAAGCTATTGTGACATTCAAGTACAATTTATGTAAAACACAAAACCCAGAGACCACATAGTGGAAGCGGTGCTGAAGAATCAAGAGAGCTCTGCAATGGCCATGCAAGGCCAATAATTTTTCCAGACAAATACTCTTTTCTGTAAAAAGAAGGCCAGGACTTCATAATCTTTAAGATCCTTTTGGTTGCAGCATCTTGAAATTCTGTTTCAAACAGTCATGGATTATATATGTTCACCTTTGAATCTTCACTCAATAACTGCTTTCTACTAGAAACCATCAAATATTTGTCCAGTGTATTGGCTACAGGATGTCTTTAAATTTTTGCAGTTAAACACATTTAGTTGCCCATACTTTAAATCATATCCCATTCTTTTTTTTTTCTTTCCCAATTTTAAATAAACAGTCAGAAGATAGTATTTACCACAAGACAACCTTTTGTTGTTCTTGAGTTGTTTCTGTTGTATATAACTCTTTGCGACCCCAGTTGGAATTTTCTTGGCAAGAATATTGGAGTGGTTTACCATTTCTTTCTCCAATCCATTTTACAGATAAAGAAACTGAGACACAGCATTAAGTGGTTTGCCCAGGGTAACACAACTAGTTCAGATCTCATTTAAGGTTTTTTTTTTGGCAAAGATACTAGGATGATTTGTCATTTTCTTTTCCAGACTATTTTACAGATGAAAAAACTGAGACAGCATTAAGTGACTTGTCCAGGATACTCCAAATAGGAAATATCTGAGGCCAGATTTGAATCCAGGAACATGAGTTTTCCTGACTCTAGACCCAGATTCCAGACACTGCCACCTAGCTGCCCAAGAAAATTACTTTTTGTAATACTAGTTTCAAAACCTTTTGATGTGGGACTCTTTCCTCATTACTGGAGATAAATACTCTGTTATAAGAGGCAAAAAATTCACATCTCCTAAACTAACAATATATAAGGCATATATAAGTATATATATGTATATATATATATATATATATCCCTTAGATATAATTTTAGCCTGTTACCCTTCACTTTGAGGAAAGCAGTGGCAGCATCTGGCACCAATTTCCTGGTTCCCCACTCTGGCAATAAAGTCTCCCTTGGAGAAAGAGTTGGGGGGATCCATATTCCCTTGTAACATATGGGACCTTAACACATGTGGGAGGTCTGTCCATAGAAATATAACTTTGGGTCACTTGTTTTTGCAAGAAATTGTGGTTTTTAATAAAATATGATTTTTTCCCCTTAAAAATCTTGAATAACTTGTTTTTCTTTCTCCTTTCTATGGTTTTCAGTGAATTTTCTCAATTTTCCAGTCTCTTCCTTCAGCAATATGAAGTAGGACTGATTATCTTATGGAATGTAGAAGCACCTGAAGTTTGAAGAGCCTCAGCCACTTGAAGACAGCTTGATGACAGAAGAGCTCACCTTTCTTCACTCTCACCATCTCTGTTTGTCCCTTACCCAGGGGCAGAGCATTACTCCCCATCAATGAGTCCAGAGCGATGAATCAAGGACTGAGGTAACATTTGAATGGCAGCCTTCTGAGTCTAAAGAACTAAAGGACTAAATAGTTTAGAACTTGAGGTCTAGGGAATAAAAAATTTGTACTTTCTCACCCAGTTTCCAAGTTTCCCATAACTTGCTCCTTCTTCGAACTCATTGGATGGGAAAGGAGTGGGAGGAAATTGGCTTAAAGAAGAGTGATCAGAGCTCTCTGACAAAATGAAATAGCAGTTTTTATTCAAATGAATGTGGAAATATTTTTAAAAATCAATAATTTATTTGAAACCATACACAGATCTCCTCTGTCTTTAAAAAAATTGACCCTGACAATGCTTCAAATTGTCCTCCTCTGTCTCTCTTCCCTTTTGTTGTTAAATTACCAAAAAAGAGGAATCTATGCTCACTATTTCTACTTCCTTAGTATCACTTCTCCTTAGCCTGTGCTCCCTAGTGAATCTAGTGAAAATCTTTTCTCATTTCATAAAAGATTACCAATGATCTCTTAATTGCTAAGCCCATAAGGCTTTCCTTATTTCTCATCTGCCTTAAAGTTTTTGAAATTTTTGATACTGGACTGCCCTCACCCTCCTGGATATTCCTCTTGTATTTACTGTGATGATCCTGGTTCCCTTCCTTCTTGTCTCTCTGATAGCTTCTTTTCACTCATTTACTGGCCCACACTTCACCTCTCATATTCTGAGCATTGCACTCCCTAAGACTCTATCTTGTGTCCTATTCTGTACTTCTTAGTGATTTCCTCTGCTCCCTCGGGTTCAGTTATCTCCTTCATACAGATGGCTCTGGAATGTTCATATCAGTTTTAATCTATCTTTTGTCCAGACCAGTGATTTTTTTTTTCAGGGCAAAGAATTCGTGGTATGGATCATAGGAGATTATAGATTTAGAGTGGAAGGAGACCTTAGAGGCCATTGATTCCAACTTTTGCATTTTATAGTTGAAGAGACCAAGCGTGAGAGAGGTTACAGGGCTTGTCCAGGTCATACGGCTAGTATATGTCTGAGGCAGAACTGGAATTTAGGTGTTCTCAACTCCATGCCCAGGGCTCCGTTCACAGGATCGTGTAGCTGCCTCTAAATTCTTCTCTACTTTATAATTTTAGAGGATTTGATGAGCATTGAGATGTTCAATGACTTGTCTTATGTCAGAAATGGGTTTCGAACCCAAGTCTGCTCTCTCTAATATGCCACATTACTTCTGGAACTCAAGTCCTACCTCATAATAATGATCGCTAACTTTTATTTAGCATTTTCAAATTTGGAAAGTGCTTGATATGGATTGTTTTATTTATTCCCCATCACAACACTGAACAATAATAATAATAATACTCAACACTGTGGGAATTTGTATTTTTATTTTACAAA
Organism: Myrmecobius fasciatus; assembly: GCA_023553655.1. NCBI lineage: Eukaryota > Metazoa > Chordata > Mammalia > Dasyuromorphia > Myrmecobiidae > Myrmecobius > Myrmecobius fasciatus. The sequence continues at coordinate 76,781 of JAJPUD010001206.1, read as the reverse complement.
TGAGGAAAGTGAGGATGGGAGAAGCAAAAATAAATAACTTGGCCATACCAACATACTCATTATTTGTTGTGTTATTTAAGGTGTAGAATTTAAACCCAATTCTTTTCTGAGTCTGATTCTCTTTCCACTATACCATGTTACCTCTCCAATTGCTTGCTTGATAACTGCTCCCAGAAATCCAAAGTTCCTCAAAAAGGTCTTTCCCAGTTCCCCTAAATGTTATGTCTTCTCTCTAAGATTAGCTCTAAGGTGTTGTGTTTGGACATTGTTTGCATGTTGTTTCTTTCATTAAGCAGAGAGTTCTTGGAGGACTGTTTCTGCCTCTCTTTGTTTTTCTTCTTTCCTTCCTCCCTCCCTACCCTCTTCCTTCCTTCCTTCCTTCCTTCCTTCCTTCCTTCCTTCCTTCCTTCCTTCCTTCCTTCCTTCCTTCCTTCCTTCCTTCCTTCCTTCCTTCCTTCCTTCCTTCCTTCCTTCCTTCCTTCTTCCCTCCCTCCCTCACTTCCTTCCTTCCCTACCTTCCTTCCCTTTCTTCCTTCCTTCATTCCCTCTAATATTCCCCCTTTTCAAGATTGTCTCCATAGAGTTTCCAGAATCACAGACTCTCAGAATCCAAATTAATCTTCAGAACCAATTTGTGCCAAAATAATCTTCCTAATGAGTTTGACTCTGTCACTTCTGTGCTCAAAAATCTTCAGTGGTTCAATGGTTCCCCATTGCTTCTAGATCAAAATCAAACTCGATTTAATCCTCCCTAGTCTAGATCTAACCTATAGCCAGAATTTGGGGGAGATGTCTACTCAGCCTGTGACCCAACCTTTTTACATTGAATATGGGAGAGATGGTGGTGTGGTAACTGCTAGAATCATCATTACTTGGTTTGTCTTCTACTCTAACAGATAGGGTTACTTATTGATTTAGAAAACCACGAATGAATATTATTTGCATTGAATTGTATTTTTAAAAATTTATTTTGTTAAACATTTCCCAAATACATTTTAGTCTGGTTGAGGGGTAGGGGACTGAACACCCCTGGCTGTGAGTCTGATACTTCTGGTTTACTATACACTTCAAGCCTGGACTATTATTACATCAGCCTCCAATTGCATGTAGTCTCTCCCCTCACAATCTATATTCCACAAGATTGCCAAATTGATACTCTTTAAAGTATGACTTAGCTTTGTTATTCCTCTGTTCAGGGGATACTTTAATGATTCCTTGGATTGATATTTAATTAATTAAAGCCCCAAATATACTTCACTTCTTTTTTTTTTTTTTTTGCTAAGGCAATTGGGGTTAAGTGACTTGCCCAGGGTCACACAGCTGTTACATGTCTGAGACCAGATTTGAACTCAGGTTCTCCTGACTTCAGGGCTGGTGCTCTATCCACTGCACCACCTAGCTGCCCCATACTTCACTTCTTATTTCCTGGTTATTTTCCCATCAGACACTTCAAGGATGGACCTGAGACCATATCCTGGAGCTTTTAACCTTTTCATCTCCAGAAGGACCAACCTTGGCATCTGCTTTGACTAACAACTGCTTCCCTTGGCCTACTATTCAAAGATGTCTTTAGCCATGTTTGACTTCACTTCCTATTCTGAAACCATCTTCTCATTAGTTGCCTTGTAGCCTCAAGAATGTATTCCCCCTCTTTCCATTCTCCTTTCAGTTTTAGAACTGAAATAAAACCAACTCTGGAAGCTAACTAAGTGATACAGTAGATAGAGTGCTGGGTCCAGAGTCAGGAAGGCCCATCTTCTTGAATTCAAATGCAGACACTTACTTTGGCAAATCTCTTAATCCTGTTTGACTCAGTTTCCTCATTTGTAAAATGAGTTGGAGAAAGAAATGCAAAGTAGTCCAATATTTTTGCTAAGAGATCCCCCAAAGATGTCATGAAGAGTCAAATGTGACTGAAATAACTAATCAATTCTGTTGCACCTTGGAAGGGGTATCTCATCTATTTCCCTATGAACTCACCCACCATTCCAATAAATTTCAGGAAAAAGTGCCCTTACTTGGCCATTACTCTCCCATGTATATAGCAGTCTCTTTATATTAGAATGTAACATTTTTTAGGGCAGGGATGAGTTTGCTTTGATATATGTATCCTGGTATATAATGGAATCTAATCCATTAGATCTATAGTAGTACTTTTTGTTTTTGTTGAAGATAATATAACCACTTTCATTTCTGAATATTATGTCCTTCCCTCTCCCTTCTCCTTGTCACAAAGCCTAGAAGAAGAGAAAAAAGCCAGTTCAATAAAATTAACCACCACATAATGGAATCTGACAATGCATGTCATGTTACATACCCATAGTTCTCCACCATTGAAAAAAAAAGGGAAATGCACTTTTTTCTCTCTTCTTCAGGAACCAAGTATGACCAAAATATATATACAGTATTCAGTTCATCTTTTTTCCTTTATAATCATATTGTGCTCACTGTGTATATAGTTTTCCTGGTTTTGCTCACTTGATTCTGTATCAGTTTATATCTTCCTATGCTTCTCTGATTCCTCATATTCATCATGGCACAGTAATGTTTGGTTATGTTCATTTACTACAATTGGCTTGCATGCTCCCTACCTTATGGGCATCTCTCTCTATGGAACAGTATAGGGTATTTTAGATTTAGAACTGGAAGAGACCTCTAGTCTAAGATTTAGAGAATGTAAGTGACTTACCTGAGCTCACCATATTAAGTAGCAGAGCCAAGACTTAAAGTCAGGTAAAAATTTAGGACTCTTTTTGTTATACTATAAAAATCCTTCCCAAAAGAGGCCCAGCTTATCTTCTCTACCTAATGATGAATCAGTCTCCTTACCTGCTCTGTTGCCTCCAAAATGACCCACTTACTTTCCCTCATACATGATTCTGTGACATAGATAGATTGTCTTGAATGTAGTAAAGATAGATAGAAATCGAATTCAGGATCTGGCTTACATAGTCTCCAAATGAGAGCAAAAGGAGGCTAATGACTGAACACTCAATACTATTTTCTCATCACCAATTATATCTACCTCCTATACATCAAATATTTATAGTCTTGGGATACAGTGTTCTCTTGTAAGGAGTCAGAATAAAAGTTACTGTACCTGATCACTCTAAAAGGTGAAGGTAACAATTAGTTTTCTCTCCCAAGCTTAACTCCCTCTCACTAAACTCTTGTTACACCAAAACCAGTCTCAGATAGCTAGCAAACACATTCTCTAAATATGCATTAAACAAAAAGTTATTAAGTTATAGAGATTAGAGTAGATGATAGGATGTACAAGAATAAATGAGTTCTTCATTTGGGGAGTAAGATAAAATCTCAACTAAGGAGAGAATTATCCCATCAGGGAAGTCTGCTCTTATCCATTTCTGGGGTGTGGGCACTGAAAATCAAAGAATATGTTGTAGGAGATATCCTTAAATGTCTTCCACTCTGGAAAGATCTTCTAGTTTCCATTCAGAAGTTTGTATCTTATGTCTTTCCAGTCTCAGCATACTATACACGCATACATACATACATACATACATATGTATATACACTATATATATGTTCTAGATCTATGTGTGTATGTATGCATATAGCATATGCAGGAATCATATATTTGTATGACTCTCTCGACTGACAGGCTAAACCATGTTGAGAATAACCAACAGGTCTCACACATATCAGAGAGGTAGGGGGATGTCTACCCTATGCATGTGAAGACTTTACTTGGCGGAATGGATCTATGTGAACAAGTTTTTCTAATGGTCATGAAGGTAGATGAGGCAGGCACATGGAGCACTTAGAGTTTGGTCAGTCATGGAGGACACCAAGATCATCCACTGCATCCAGAATCATCCATTACAGTCGTCCTGACTTTGTCTTGCCACTAGAGTTTGATGACTTTGGAAGAGAGAGTTGGCTGCTTTGTATAACTCTGTTTCATTGAAATCCAGGTTTAATCCAATCACCCTGTGATTTGGCCCTCTTGGCAATGAGGATGAACAATAGCGGGGTTGACACCAGTCCCCTTGACTTTTGTCTTGCCACTGAACTCTGGTGACTTTGTGCAGTTTTTGCCTCACTTAAATATAATTCACCCATGAATCAAGACATCATCCTTGCGATTGTCTCATTTTGAGAACAAAGAATGAACAACAACAGCAATGAACACAACAGATATCTCCTCTATTTATTTATTTGTGCACCCAGGGACATCTCCAGTCATCCTGATCTGTATCTAGCCACTGGACCCAGATAGTTCCAGAGGACAAAGTGAGCTTGGTGACTTTGCACGGCCCTCCCTCTCTCAAATCCAATTCATTTGCATGTCATGGTATCATGATGATCTTTGAGAACAAAGGACAAACAATAATAATCCGTGAATGTATTATCTCCCTTTCTAGTAGAATGTGTTACGTGAGATACATGGGTATCTCATTTTTATATTCATAACTCCCAGAACATAACACAGTACCTGGTATATAGTAGGCACTTAATAGATGTGTGTTGATTGATTGATGGCTTGTCAAGGCCCAGCCCTTTGAATAGATGAGAAATTAAAGAACGCCTCACCAAAGCAGCTGTTCATCTTTATTTCCCTCTGGAATTCCTTGCTCTGTTGTTTTTACCTTTAGCTGACTTATGCATCCCCTTTGACAGCTGTAGGGATCGCTGTTAGGTTTGCTCCCATGTCAGATAGTAAGCAGTGTTAGTCAGTTATTAAAGCAATGTCTCTACCAATGATCACGAGCATCTTAATTTTCATTTAGGCTGGTCTCCAGATGGACATGGGAAAGGGGCTCTCAGGCTCCCTGTCCATGGGAAACGATAATTGTTAGTAAGCAGGAAAAGAGCCTCTCAACCTAAAACAGGAAAATAATTCAAAACCTACTTTAGTGGGAAAGAATAATACAATAGTGTAGTATCAGGAAAATAGGAGCCGAAGGGATTACTTTTTAAAAAAATGAAATTCAGAGACCGGTTCTTCCCCTCTGCTGTCACTATTTACACGGTAAAGATGGTCTCTCCTGCTGATGGACTGCTTCATAAATTCTTATCCTTGATGTAAATAACTTCAGGTTTCTGAATAGACAGACACTGGCTACATTGGTTTCATGCTTCAAAAGTTTAAATAAATAATCCTACACTTCGAATCTGCAACGATGGGAAAAAATGATATTGTTTTCACTCCTCCTAGGGACAAGGAGGCCTTCTGAAGTGCCAGGCTTTCAAGCAGAAAGAAAGCATTACCACCAATGGAGCATGCAGTGCTTTCTATCACACGCCACCAGCCAAACTACTACCGCTGAGGAAAGATGGATGCCCACAATAGAAACTTTCACAGCAGTTATTTTTCCTGCTCGCGGCAGGATGTTCCCATAAAAAGCTGTTTAGAGAAAAGCTTTTGAGAGTGATGATTTTCTTCACACGGGTAACTGAAAGTTTTTGATACTTGGGTGAAAAAGTCAGAAGACTTTAGCAATTCAAGAGGGAACAGAAAATGTAAGCTGCTGAGATGTCACGGAGCTCCAAGGAGGCCACGGCAAGGTTACCGTCCTTAGAGAGACGAGAGATGGATGTCCTTTTAAAATTCTGCAGATTTCCTTTCATAAAAGCGTATCAATCCCCATTAAAAGAACAACATGATGGCTCTGGCTTCCTTCTCTGGCATCATATCCAGGAGCATTTGCCATCAACTGGACTTCAAAGAACCCACATATTTAAGGAAGAGTTTGCAACCCTGAAACCTCTCCAGCTAAGACGATGTACTACAGCTCTGTGTGTTGGGAAAGATTTATGATTCTAATTAAGCCCTGCCTGCCTCTTTAGAAAGCTGGCTCAGGAATGGTTTGTCAAACAGGCGAAGGAGGTGGCTGCTTAGGCCGTATGACTTCAGGAGGACTAGGGAGGCTCCTTCTCCCTATCCCGGGCCAAAAGTCTAAGACTCCACTATCAGGCTATTCTCCCAAATGAGTTGCCTCACCAGGTGACTTAAAAAAAAAACCCAAACGAGCACTCCTTTTGAGAATGTGGATGACCCAGAAAACCACTGATGCCTTAGTATGAAATAATTGATCCCGTCACTTTTCTCTGTGAAGGGACAATATTAAGGACTGGGGTTGAGATACTGCAAACTGCAGAAAAGGGAAGGAGAGTGAAGGAGGATATGAGAAAAGAGAGATTGATAAGTGGGAAAGGAGGAAGAAAGAAGGAGAAGGAAGGGAGAGGTACTTCCCAAATCAGTCTGTGATTGGTCCCAAAGCTTTCCATTAGTGAAAAGGAATTGCATTTTCTTGGGGAAAAATTAAATTATAAATTTTTATTTTTTAATTATCTTACTCCTGTGGGACAATTTTAGGAATTGTTTAAGAGAGGGAAAATAACTTATATGTCCTGAATGATAGAGTATCCATTAAAATTTAAGCTCTTTGAAGGCAGGAACTGTTTTTGTCTTATCTTCCCTATGTACAAGATTCATCATTTGGTGCTATTTTCCTCTGATGCTGTGATTGGGACAAGGGACTTCAGAATTAACAAATCCCCCTGCATTAAGAAGGATTTGGGGAAGGATAGAATTTGGAACTTAAAAAAGAATGTTAAAAATTGTTTTTACATATAATTTTGGAGGAAAAAAATATTACTTTAAAAAAGAAAAAAAGAACCCATAACATCTCAGGGAAGGGAAGGAAAGATAAAATTTGGCACTCAAAACAAACAAACAAAAAGAATGTTAAATATTGTTTCCATGTAAAATTTTTGGAGAAAATAAAATATTTTAAAAATAATTCCTCATATTGCTAGAGCATTTTGAGGTTTACAAAGTGACTTCCCCACAAAACCCTTGATCTCTGAGTCTTAATTTACAGATGAGGTAACTGAGGCTCAGAGAAAGGTTAAGTTTCCTCCTAGTCATATACAGATAGCTAAGAAGAAGCTAAGTTAGAACTCTAATTCAGGTCTTCTGAATCTAAATCCAATGTTCTTTTCCACTGGGATATATATGGAAAGGATCATGGTTGATATTCATAGAGTACCTTAAGGTTTGTAAAGTTCTTATCTTCTTATTTGACAATCCTGGGACTGTTTTGAAGTTGATTGTACAGAAATGATTGCCCCTCTTTTGCAGATAAGGAAATAGAGGATCAGAGAGGTTAGGGGATTTGTCAGGGATCATTCAGCTTTTAAGTACAAGAATCAGAGTTTGAATCAAGATCACTCCTGCCTAGGCCCAGCATTCTCCACTGTACCATATTACATCTACATACCTGCCATGAGTCAAAAATAGATGGGGCAATAGGAATCGTACAATGAGGTTAAAAACCACATTTAAAAATAAAGGAGTATGTCCCCAATCTATTAATATTTGACTTTAAAAAAAGAAATTGATGCTTTGAAAACCCCAGAATTATTTCAGGTACTCATCTGGCAGGAAAATATCTGATTAAAATAAGCCAGTATACAATGAATATTTGTGTTTGTGTATATATACATTATAGTACCACCAGAGGATTTCCTGATAATTAAGGATATGATTCTTTCTGAGTCTCCGAAAGTTCCATGGTAGCAGATGGATAGATGGAGCCAGAAAGTTAACATATTCTGTCCAGTAGTACAACTTATGATCTACCTGAGACTTTGGATGCTATATAATTCTAGTCCATGTTCTTCCAGAAAACATACCAGCTGAGTCTTTGAGTTTTTGAACAGTTTGTGCAGGCAACAAGGAAGAGCCCAGACTGTCCACCTGTTGGCATTTGCTCTTGTTGCATGGCGTATCCATCTCTTGCTTATTGGATCCCTCCTAGGAAGTTGATGTCATGGAAGAGATGGAATGCAGGATCCAATCAGGAGAGATCTCAATTTGAATCTTGCCTTCCATTTACTAGCTGTGGGACCCTGGACAACTGTTTTGACTCTATTCATCTACAAAATGAAGATTAATAATACTTCATAGGGATTTTGTTAGGATCACATGAGAAATTATATGTAGACAATTATATATGTGCTAATAATTATCTCATAGATTGGAAAGTCCTTGAAGATGGGTTGTTGTTTAGTTATTTCAATCATGTCCAACTCTTCATGACCTCAACTGGAATATAATTGGCAGAAATATTGGAGTAGTTTGTTGTTTCCTTTTTCAGCTCATTTTATAGATTAGGAAATGAGGGAAACAGGGTTAAATAACTTGCCCAGAGCCCCCCAGCTAGCAAGTGTCTGAGGTTAGATTTTAATTCAGGAAAATGAATCTTTCTGATCCAGAACCACTACTCTATCCACTGTGCCACCTTGGAAATGAGGGCCACTTTTTAAAAAACTTTTTTTCTTTGCTTTATACAATAAATGTTTGCTGAATGAAGAGTGGATAGATGGATGGATGGATACAAAATAGAGGGAACAATATTCCCAGTTTCTCCTAAAAAATTGCTGATTACCTGGAACTAATTTACATTATGTTATGTACATTAAAAAAATAGATGGTAACAAGAGTCCCAGCAATCTCGTGGCTTTCGTGCTGTGGCTCAAAATGAGTTTTCAAAGCAAACAATTCCTTGTATTGTTGATAAAAAGAGTTTATATATTGATTTGGTAGTGCTGATAGTGCCATCAGGGCAGGACTGAAGAGGTTGGGTCACATTGTTTCAGTGACTTTTTAATGAGCAGTTTAGGGAGTATGGCTGGTGTGGTGATGGTAAGTGGGGACAAGTGGCCAAAATGAACCAGCTATTAATTTTTCCTGACTGCTTGGTTTACTAGCTTAGTGTTACTGGTACTGTCAACACAAATGACACCCTAGCAAAATGGAGGCAATATGCAGTGTGTACACCGAACATCTGTTCTTAGTAGGGTTGACTTTGTTTTGCTATTTTTCTTGATTGTTAAAGAAGATACTTTGAGTGCTTGTAATAATAGACTAGTAGTTTATTATCATTAGCACAAATACCAGTGATCTTCATGGAACTTTACCTTAAGTGTAAATGGCCATCTTTTTAGTTTTTGGTTGGTAGAGGAAACATTGGTAAATAATAGGAAAAGGAACGAGAAAAATAGCAAAAAATTGCAGATGGAGTTTTAATGATCTTTAAAGCAGAGCTTTTAAAACTTTTTTCATTCCATGAGAATTGTTTGAGAAATTTTTATGTGACTCTGAGTATATAGATATATAAAATAGATAAAAAAATCAAACATTTACTGATAATAAATCACAATTTGATGACCCTCACATTCAATTATGAGATCTCATATGGGGTCATGATCCAACCAATTTAAGAGGCTGGGATCTAGAGGAATGATTATATGGATCTGAATGCAATGTGAAGAATATGAAATTTTTACTTTGAACAAAGATCTAGAAAGTATATGGGCAACTTCTGACTCTACTTCTTTCTACAGATGAGTAAACTGAAGTCTAGGGCAGGGAAATGACTTGCTCAGAACCACATACATTGTGAAAATGATCCTTCGGGGCACTTTCTTTCACTTAGCTTGGATTTAAACTTTCAATATGGACTGGGAAACTGAGCAACAATCCAGATTACTTTTGTCTCAATTAATAGCAATTTCAGATGAAAATGGCCTTGGGGGGGCCTGAGTTAACTGGCTAATAACATCTCAAGTCTCTGCTTCACTTATTTTTGAAAGGAGTCCTGACTGAAGGAGACAAAGTGAAAGAAACATGAAACAATATTTAAAGTGAATTGGTTTTTTTTTTTTTTTAAGTTTGGAGAAGGATTTGATTTGAATTTAGGGTGGAGGAAAGAACTGCCAGTTCCTGACCAGGTCATGAATTATACTGAAAATATAAAGTAAAAGGACATGGCTGAAGGAAGGAGAATCTAAGGGATAGTGTCACGTGAATATCTTTTTGACAAAAGTTTAATTCATATTTCCTCCCACCCTTGCTTTAGGACACATCTAGGATCTGAAAGAATCTCTGTACTCTTCTGTTTATTAGACCTATAGCTCATTGTCTTAAAAAAAACTATAGCTCAGTTTCAAATTCCTGAAAACTGCCTGATGTTCTCTTTCATTATGAGAAATATTCTTTGTAAAATGGCAAAGGGCAAAAATTATTTAAGTATTGGAGCTCCTCAACTAAGGGAAAGAAAAAAAATTAGAACAGTGAGAACTTTCTTGAATCCAAAAGAAAAGAAAAATGTTCATTCATTTATTTGTTCAACAAATATTTATTGCTCTCCTATTCTATTCTAGGAGCAAATGGAGATATAACAAACAACACACTTTACTACATAGGTAAGATCAGACAGGCACTGAGGTCCCTTACAATTTTGAAATTCTGTGAAGACATCAATCAATTCCTGCCCTCCTGGAGCTTGCTGTCTAATAAAGGAGGCAAGGGATTCTATGAAAGTGATAGAGATATGGGTGGGATGTGAAAATGTAAGAAGAGTAAGAGAAGTTCCATGTCTGTTTCCACTGGTGCTTCTAATCAGAATTAAGGTGTCCAGGACAATCCTGGTCCCTTTAACCATCAGTGATTTATGCCATTTCAGAGAACCTCTAATGACAGTGCAAAACCATAACTAGGGCTGAGCAACTGGACTTTACCCCAAGTCACTGAACTTTAGAAGGGATACTACCTACATGTTTAGTCCTTCAGCAGTGTACGTACAATTGAACCTAATTTACATCTAAGATGTATTTAGTTTTTTTTTTCTCTTTGTTTTTCTTCCTTTTTTCTTCCTATTTCTTTTTTCTTTCTCTCTCTCCCTCCCTCCCTCCCTCCCTCCCTCCCTTCCTCCCTCC